>OY293303.1:50211092-50282039 GCA_958502075.1 Orchestes rusci | reverse complement strand
TGACAAACATTTCACAAACAAAGCCAAACTGAGTGTTGCAGTGTGAAAAAGTGTGCACTAGTGGTTCGAAACAAACACAGCTAATATTATGTCAACAGATATGACAAAGATAGACACCCCTTTCTGTCTTTAGCCTAGTTTACATCAGCCTAGTTTACATCGATAACTCGTTTAGTTCGGTCCGATAGGACCAAGCTGGTGGGGATAGTACGGTAGGACCAATGATTGCTTCCTGCCCGTTTACACCGTCTTGCAACGCGTGAACTAAATGTGTACGCCCGCAATTCGTCAAATGTCAAAAACAAGTCGAAATTATTCATCAACACAATTCGTAACCAAAAAAAACATGAGTAAGTACGCTCAGATTGCCTTAGAAACTCAGAACCAACACAATTCACAATAATAACAATCAACATAACCTCATAATTTTGATCCAGATCGAACCAAATTTAGTTCGGTACACTAGTCTAGATTATACCGGTGGCGTGATTTCTAAACATCATGGACTTGTGAATGAGAGGCCGCCAATTGGCTGCAACATGTCATGACTCCGCCTTAGGAAAATAACCGCGTTATTTGAAACTGGAAACATTTCAATGAAGTCATTCTAAATTTTGTATTACGAAAATGACGTAATATATCATAAGCATAGTGTTTTAGAATAAGATATGCTGATTGTTAAAGGTGTAGATTCTTGATGTAGAATGTGGGTCCGCTTATTTTTGACATAGGTACAGTGTTGAGAATTTGAAGATATTATGTCGGTTTTTGTTTTTTCCATGACCGCTTTCTATAATTTGATCAATACAAAATTTGAATTCCACTCTCAATAAAAAACTAGAATAAACGACACTTGGAAAAAAGAGCTTCTTGAAATGACGTGGGGAGAATTATGTGGATTAGTTGAGAAGCTTTTAAGAAAAAAATATATATTTTTTTTAGAAACAAAATTCACAAGTTCAACCGAGGTTCAACCACCAACTGCTCTGCAAGGGGTACCTACTCGGGTACCTATACCTACGTTGTTTTCATAGTATTAGCACCTAACTGTTAAAAAAAAATAATCAAAAAATGCTTGTCTATTAAATGAAACAGATATTAAAGTATCACATATTTGTTCAGAAATTTATTCAGAAGGTATTTCAATATACCTATTTCCTTACCTTACCTACTAAATTGATAATATTCTGTGCTTTTATAGCGAAAAAAATTTAAACTATTAATGGCAGCTCCTATATAGTCTGTTATAAAATAGATAAAATCAATCATTCAATAAAATAAATAATCTGAACATTAGAGGCAATTTATTTTAATGAGAGTTGCTCTCCCCTTTTTTTTGGCGCAGCCTTATAATAAAATAGGTATGTCCAGATGTCCAAATGTACCAAATATCATATTTTGACAAAAAGTTATTCTTTATAAAAATACCTATATTTGCTTCAATAAAAAATACAACTAGGTATTCTTGATGACAAAAATATTCATTGTTGTCATGATAACAGAAACCAATCCAATGTCCAATATTATCCAAATACTAATAGCCCAGTGATTTCAGAAGATGTCGGTTTAACAAAATAATAATAATTCCAAACAGAATGATATTTTCAGGAGTGCTTGTAGCTTGTGCCTCCTGAGCATCCAACGAAAAAATCTTACTCGAAGTCCTGGTACGTTTTGCGCTAAAGAGGTGGTTTCCTAAACATTTTTTTAGAGCAAAATGACCAGAATAAAAGTTATAGAGGACCAAGAACTAAAAACAGCTTTGCCTCATAACATTTTATGATAGCTCTAATACTTAACGAGTTACAGCGCATCAAATGACAAAATTTAGCTGACAAGGAGTGGTTTTAGAAACATTTTTTTGCAAAAAGAATCCTGGATGAAATTTTCAGTGAAGAAAAGGCTGAACAACTTTTCTTCATAACTTTTTTCATGATCTCTTAAAAAAATGTTTTTGAAACCAGTCCTGCTGCCAGTGGAATTTGGTCATTTGATGCGCTGTGTAATTCATCAAGTGTTACAGTCATAGAATTTTATATGGCAAAAATGTTAAGTTTTTGATCCTCTATAACATTTATCCAGGTCATTTCGCTTTAGAAATGTTTAGAAAACCATGCACTTCTTCAGCGCAAAACGTACCAAGACATCGAGTCAGATTTTTTGGTTGGATGCTCACTGCTCAGCATGCAGTCCACAAGCATTCCTGAAAATATCATTCTGTTTGGATTTTTTTTGCCGATCCCTTTGAGCCGACAACTTTACTGGGCTATAAACTAAAAATCAACCAAAAATTTGAGGTATAGTAAAAAAGAGAACACAACACAAATAATCTCCTGCGAATCTTGCAAAATAAAATTACACAAATTAATAAATTAGGAATTGATATTTTCTGAACTCAACTCAAAACACAAATAAGTGGATAGGTAAAGTTGGTCCGTATACAAAATCAAAAGTAATCAAAACACCATAGATGATAAAGAATAAAGATGAATATTGAATATACGCCGGAGCCTAACCCTAACAGCTGATCGAGTAAACACGTTGCACACGTGACCTCCTTGGGCCAATAGCGTTAACCCCATTCACAAGTCCATGATGTTTAGAAATCACGCATACCGGTGACTCGTTTAGTTCGGCCGATAGGACCAAGTGGGTGAGGATAGTTCGGTAGGACCAATGCTTGCTTCTCGCCCGTTTACACCGTCTTGCAAAGCGCGAACTAAATGAGTACGCGCGCAATTCGTCAAATGTCAAAACAAAATGCCTGGTTTACATTCAATTTCATTTCGAAGTGGAACTATCAAATTTGCGCTTGGCAAACAGGAATCATAAGGTGTAATGCACATTGGATTTCGCGTAAGCGTGACTTTGAACACAGATCCAATGTAGATGATAGGATATGATTCCCGTATGTCAAGCGGCGCTTTGACAGTTCCAATTCGATAACAAATTCAATGTAAACCTCACAAAAGTCGAAATTATTATCAAAAGAATAAAACAATTCGTAACCAAAAAAAACATACGTAAGGTAGGAGGTGTCTTGCTTTCATATTTACCTAGGCACTTTATTTTATGGAACATACATTAGTTCTTTATTGTGCAGCTGGAATAATGTCAACAACGGATAAAGTGATCACTTTGTTCTACAAGTTTTTGACCTTTTTAAAACAAAATAATCAATATAGAAGAAAAAGGTTATTGAAGAGGTTTAAAAGGGCGAGGCAAGATCTTCGTAACAGACTGGAACTACAATTCAATGAACAATTACATATTATGGTCTTAAATCTAATTTCAACTGATGGAATAAAACAAGAACTGGTTGGAGAAGGAATCCGCTATAAACAAATTTGGATGAAACAAAGAAGTGACGATCATTTGGAATAGAATCGTTTTGGGAACATCGATGCTGAATGGATAGAAGATTTCCGAATATCGAAGAAAACGTTTTCAGAAATATGTGACAAATTGGAAAATGAATTAAAACCGAAAGAAGCGTTTTCACAGCCCAGAGTGCCATTGTCCGTTAAAAAGCAAGTAGCCATTGCAATATACAAAATGGCTAGTTGTGCCGAGTATCGAGTGGTGGGCAGTGTATTTGGTGTCCATAAGTCCACTGTTAAAAAATGTTTGTATAGAGTAGTTGCGGCGATTAATAAAGTGATTGTTCCAAACGAAATACGCATGCCAAAGGAGCTAGAAGCCCAGTATATTGCACAGCAGTTCAAAAACAGATCCCATATACCTCAAATAATTGGTTGTATAGATGGAACTCACGTTCCAATTATTGCGCCTGTTGATGGCTACAGAGATTTTGTGAACAGAAAAGGGTGGCCCTCACATAATGTTCAAGCCATAGTTGATCATAATGGAAGGTAAGTCATATGGTCTCCATTTAAGTATGCAGGGTGATTCCAAAACATTGTTAAAAAATTCGTCGGGTGGTTCTTGAGGTATGTACCTACCTATCTGATAAAATGTTCCTATAAACATTTATCGAAAATGCTTCCCAATGTTGAAGGTGAAAACAATACGATTTTTTCATGGTGATTTTTATTCTTATATCAATCATTTATAGACACTTTTTTTCATATAAATATGTCAGGAATTTTCTCACGATGAATCTTTTACCAATATTTAGGAAACATGCACCTGTTATACTATATTTAAGCTTCGTTTTACAGATTCTTGAATGTTGTTAGCAAGCATCCAGGTAGCACACACGATGCTCGCGTACTTAAAGAGAGCAAAGTCTACCAGCATTCCGATAGGTTGATTCCACAGGTAAAAAATATTTTTCAAGTTACTTGCCAATTTAAGACAAGTCACTTTAGGGAAGCGCAACTGTGGATGGATACAAAATCCCTTTCATGTTGATTGGCGATCCGGCATACCCGTTATTGCCTTGACTGTTAAAAGCCTATTCTGGTACCGTGTCTGAAGCCCAGGAATCCTTCAATGTTTATTTAGACTCCGCAAGGGTGTCTGTAGAAATGGCTTTTGGAAGATTAAAGGGTAGATGGAGAATGGTTTTGAAAAGAATGGATATTTCCCACAAATTCGCTCCTAAAGTTATCACTGCTTGCTGTGCGCTCCATAATATTGCAGAAAAAAACAAGGATGTTTTTTTACACCATTGGATGGATGTAGTGTTGGAAACTGACAAAGTCTACCAACAGCCGCAAAGCAGATCCAGTTATGAGAGAAGTTCACCTACTGCTTCACAGACCAGAGATCATCTTATGGAATATCTTGCCCGAAATTTCCCGCTAAGACAATCTATTTTGAGACGATGATCAACTAGAACACAATGTTTACAAAAATTACAACAGTTAATCCAAAATACAAAAATAACAATTAATCCAAAATACAAAAATAACAATTAATCCAAAATACAAAAATAACAATTAATCCACAATACAAAAATAACACAACAAAATTACAATTGATTATTATTCTGATCATTTAATCTTGTTTTCCCTACATCTTTCATGTTCCTTCCTCCTGACGTCATCTGAAATACAATAGAATAAACTTCTAGAAAATACTTTGTTACTCTTGATTAGACAATGGGTGGTATGAATAAAGAATAAGTAAATGCTTTTAGCTGAATTTCTTTAGATAGACTTATACACTTTATAAGCAACTGACAAAGATACCATGAGAGTAAAAGCATCTACTTCTTTTTATTCATATACCAACCATTATTGTTCATTTTATCAGTATTGTTTATCATATCATTATTGTTTATCATATCATTATTGTTTATTATATCATTAAGTTTATCAAATATTGTGCATTTAAACCTAAATTGTGACAAAAACACCAAATTGTGACTATTAAACCCGATCAACGACCTCTAACAAACCAGCTTAAACAAGAAACGAATTGTTGTTTCTTCTAGGCTTAAATATTTATCTCAATGTATCGATATTATTTTGTATGAAAATTGTAACAGAATGTTTCTAAAATAAATTGATTGGATGGATGAACACATACGTTAACCAATCTCAAAGGACCTAGGTTGCTGACTGTAGGTAGTCTCAGAGACTGGATGCACTGTGTAAACATCCGCATATTCGTTTCGTTTTGTTCCCTTTGGAAGTTTTGTTCTTTTTCCAACATTTCTGCCTCCCATTGTCTCTGTTCACGTGTTGCTGTTTCTAACATTTCTTTTTGTGAATTCAACAGGTTGGTAATTGTTTTATTAATAAGGGCCTCTTGCTTTTCGATCAATTTTTCACTATATTCATTTAATGCAGCTTTATAGCTTTTTCTCCCTTCAAATAGTATTACAACTTATACATACAATAGCTATATTATAATATACTATAATAATATAATCGTACTTACCTTGAACATTAGGGTGCCTTCTTTTGGTTGGGTTGGGAATTTCTGGATCGGAATTCTTACTGCTGGTCCCCGGACCGGTATCAAAATCAGTACAATCTTTCTCGGCTAGAAAGGAATGAATAGACTACTACTTTGCACTATTTTATAGCTTTTTCTTCTCTCAAATAAATAAATAGGATAGAGTTCCTATTGGCCACTTTTACATGACTCTTAGGTACTGTTTAAACAAAAATTGTTGAAAAAATGCACAACTAAATATATCAATCGACGTGTACGAGAGTTTTTTCGATAACATTAACATTCGCATTCATTGATCATTGAATTCATTCTATTTGTCTCATATTTTACTCCTGTACACTATTTACTTTTTTACTCATAGTATTGCTCACCTTCAACATTGGAACGCCTTCTTTTGGGTAAGTGAACAGTTTCCGATTCTATAATACTGTTGTTCTCACCCTCAACCTCAACGAATTCGAAATCAGGTTGTTTTTTTTGCATTTTACATAGTCTTGTTTTAGTTTTTTTAATTTGAGTTTCATTTGTTCCGGTGATTTTTCAAAACCCTGTTCAACCATTGTTCTCACCAACATTTTAAATATTTCCACATGTCTAAACTTCTTCGAGTCCATTAATTGTACTATTTTCTTCTCTATGCATAGGTGTAGAAACGTTCTTATCTCTGCCTCTGACCAATTAGGCCCCTTCTTTTTTGATGTAGCTGACATTTTTATTTCTCTTGAGAATTATATAACTTCAATTTTAAATTTTGGATTGCCTCGAAACCTCGCTCAAAACCAACAAAATCACCACCGGCCACGTTTATTGCGCAAAAACTGCGAAATCACAATCACAAGTAATAACAATTAACAAATTCATAATAAACAAATAACATAACCTCATCCTCATAAATTTGAATTTGACCAGATTCTCTGAATTTGACAAGAGGCATGAAATTTGCTTCGATCAAAAGTTCGCTTGCGTTTATACCGATTGGGATCGAGCTAATTCCGGACCAAACATAGTTCGGTACACCTGCTGGCGAGTACCGAACCAAGAGCGGACCAGCTTAGTCCGCAACTGTTTACACCATTCGAACCAAATATTTGGTTCGGATATAGTCCGAATTTGGTACTTGGTCCGCGGACCAAGTTGTCGGTATAAACTAGGCTTTTTTATCTCTTTCTAGTCGAAAATTTGTCCTTAGTCAACTCGATGTAAACAGCACGGATGGGTCCCTTCCAGGTACGTTGGTATCGAGTTCAATGTGGTGAATACGGGTGAAAGCCAGGGAGATTTCCACTTATTAATCTTTCAGTCACGTGATTATGGGTAGGGTGATTTCCATGGAGGTAGAAAGGGGTGGAGACGACATCACGTGACGGAAATGGGATCACTTCCGCCATCTTACCGGGATGCGTATTGGCATTCCTTACTACGCTACAGAGCATACATGAGCTGTATCGCAGTAAAGTATGGCTGGACTGGGCGCACAATTTGTTCGGCCGTTGTTTACTACGGTACAGACCAAATGCGCTGCATGTAAGAAATAGGTACATATATGGTGGGAATGGATTTGTTCAGTCAATGCATAATTATTATCGTTCACTAAGTACGATATATAAAGAAAATTGATTACATACATATGCATATAAAAATGATCTAGGTATTATAAAGGTGAATCTAGAAAAATCCTACTATATCCTATTCATGAGACGATGTGTGCGTCTGACTGAACAAAGTTTCAACAACAATAATCTGTGTCTTCACAGGGTGTTACTCAATGAGAGGCCGTCTTTCCAAAGACGCAGAACCAAATTCAAGTAGAAAAGCAGAAAAGGTCTTATAGGTCAACATTGGTTAACATGTTGTCATTATGTCATTGTGTCTTGAATATAAATATTCTGATTTTCGAGATACAGGTTAAGAAAAAAATCGGATTTATTATTAGTAAATCGAGTCAACTTTGCTCGTTGTTATATTTGTTGTTATTAACATGATGTTTTTGACTCTCCTTGACACCCTATGATTTTTCATATGGTCAAAAAGTAGACTTCCAACTCCAACACATTGTATCTTGAAAACCAGACTATTTAGGACACATTCACATGTTTATCTTGAAATTGGTTCAGGAACGCGTCTTTGTAACTTTGGCTCATCATTGAATAAAACCCTGAATAGGCTTATTAGAAGCACACCATAACATGCGGATTCAATTTAATAGCGTCGAATTAAAATACCTACTTACATATGCGAAAAAATAAAACTATCCTATACTAACAATTACCAAAGAATATTCTACTACGACAGTCGAACATTCTTTTCCAGTACAATTTATTTTTACGGCATACAGGGATTGTTTGAATTGGTCTTATAAAGTTGACTCTATATTCTCATTCGTAAAATTTTCATGTGACGGAAAAGTAACGTGGTAAAGCTGTAAATTTCGGTAAACATTAATAATCCAATAAGATTTTAACGTGAAAAAAAAACGGGAAAGCTGTTTTTTTTCAGAATTTGTCAGCAACTGCCTACTGAGTGTAAAACTTCGACCATACACGCTTGCTTGTATGGTCGAAGGTGTAAAATTAGCCAAATCAAAAATTTTCCCGTTGCGGTTTTTGAGCAAAAAGGTTGGTCTTTTGAAATGTGCCAGAACAAAATAATAATAATTAGACGTGGATTGTAGAAGTTGTTTGTTACGATTATAATTCTTCAAAATTTAATTGGTGAACATATTGGGGTTTAATTGTCACGATTTGATATAAGGGGATATACTATGGTCAGTATGTACTGGAGTCAAGATTATAATGAATAGTAGTACATGAGCTGCTGGCAATTGTTTAAAAAAAAAAATTACGATAACCACGAAAAGAATAACAAAGTAGAAGCAAGCTGAAAAATATCGTCGGTCAAGAACAAGCCAAGAATAATTCTTCGGAATTAAAGTATCCACGATAAGGTGGGATTTATCTTGACGACGAAAAGGTGACTGAATACAGAAGTCGAATATTCTGCACGAATTCCCATTTGGGGAAGATTTTTATTGGAAGCTTGTGCCTGCAAGAAATTATTCTATTTTGGTGTGGAGCAGCATAGTCGGAGTAGACGGAGTACGTACTGACTGTACTGTCCAATAAGAGTACTGATAAAGAAGTTCTGAGCCATTGCGAAATACCTATTCAGCATTCTACTGACTGTACTGTCCAATAAGAGTACTGACAAAGAAGTTCTGGGCCATTGCGAAATACCTATCCTGCATTCAACAGCACTGGCAATAGAGATATCCAGCAGCCTATGGTTCCAGTTCTACCAGCATAACACCCAGCTAAGTAAACTTTTATTTGCCTGAGTGAAGTTTACCATTCTGCCCATTTGCAAGACGTTATTATGTCACTGTCAAATTTTCATTTTTTAATTTGATTGCTATATTATCTTCTTTTGGACATTGGGATTGCGTACATACTATTCTAGAAAATCGTCATTATCTAATTTGTTCGCTTTCCGCAATTGCGTTAAGTAACTAGTATTTACTTTGTTTATGATCCTAGTTTACACGTACTCTTTTCCAAAGTAAATTCTTATTATCTTTGTTTTCAAAAATTATTGTTCGCGCATTCAGGACAATATATTTGCCAGTTTCATAGGACAAAATTCTGAGGTTTTATTGACTGATATTATATTTACTCTGAACCGTTCCTGGAGGTAAGGACAATCTTCATTTTAATAAATATAATATTTAAAACGATAAATTCCTTCACAGACTGTAGAGATAAATATTGCTACGGAAATAACTGTGGACCTGCAGTTGGTGGATGTCTCTTGCCTGTGCTGAGTAAATCCGGAAGACGAAAGGTATCGTGGACAAAAGAAGTTTTCAGGGTGAGAATACCTTTTCCTTTATTTTATCCATTTTGCCACCACCAACTCAGGCGTATTTTGTAATACCGTGAAGTAACACCTTAACGCGAGAAAAAACGGTATCATGTTCACGTATATTTTGGCCAATAGCAATCTTCGTTAATATTAACCCTAGGGAGTGGTTCAAATTAGCAACATGTAGTACTTTTTCTAAATTATCAGAAAAAGGAATAATTGAGCAACAGAAGTCGAAAAAAAAATCAAGCTTCTTCATATTTTTTAATGGGACACCCTGTATTTCGTCCCTTCGTTCGATAGAGATAGAGGATTTTTTCTTGATTTCAAATATAAAAGTGTTGGGGGTGTTATCTCTAAAGGTTATAAAGATATTAACGTTTTTCCATACAAGGAATAATGATAATAAATTGGACAGAAGGTGTTGATAGGTAGAGACCAGCCAACTATTCCATGTATAGAAAACTGAACTAACTATTTGAAATCAGGAAAGAATCCTCTATCGGACTAGGGGATAAAATGCAGGCCGCTAAATCCGGAAATAATTAAATTCAAAAAAAAATCATGAGGTAAAGTCATGAAGAGTTTTTTCATGTACAATTTGAGTATAATTATTATGCTGTAGCACAATTCAAAAGGACCACCCCTATTGCACAAAAACCGCAGGAGCCATTTTCGGATTTTGCTAATTTTACGATTTTTTCTAAACCTGTATCTCGAAAACAAGAATATTTATATTCAATACATGATGACAATATGTTTACCTATAAGATCTTTTCTACTTGAATCCTGGGTTCAGGAATGCGTCTTTGGAGTTACGGCCTATCATTGAGTAGCACCCTGTGTACTCAAATTAAAAAAGTTGAAACTTTGTTCAGTTCAAATTTGCGAAATTAAAAATGTCTCCGTGAAGCCATTTCACACATCGTCACATTAAAATAATAGTAAAATGTTTCTAGATTCACCTTTATAAAAGAAAATATTTATACAGTGTGTCTGCTTAAGTTGGCCACATATGGGAAACTTTTTTATTATTAATTTTAGGAAAAAAAGTTATTCTTTATAAAAAGTTCTGCATGTTCCAAAACCTAAAATGCAACCATCAGATATTACATTTTTTCATTTGAATTAATGCATTGATTTAAATGTCCAATAATTAAAATAAGAGATTACTGTTTAATATTAATTTATTTATAAAATTTAATAAATTTAAAAAAGAAAAAAACAATCATTTTAATGGTAGTGTTTATTTTTCTTTATAACAATTTTCGATATTGTCAAATTTTATACTCTTGAGTGAAATTCATATTTTTTGACAAACCTCGTATACGACTGAAAAAATGTAATATCTGATGGTTGCATTTTAGGTTTTGGAATATGCTGAACTTTTTATAAAGAATAACTTTTTTTCCTTAAATTAATAATAAAAAAGTTTCCCATATGTGGCCAACTTAAGCAGACACACTGTATATGTATGTAATTGATTTCCATCATATATCGTAGTGAACGATGATAATTAATGGATTGAGTGAAGAAATCCATCCCTACCAAACTTTTCTTCCATACAGCGCATTTGGTCTGTATCGTAGTAAACAATGGCTGAACAAATTGTGCGCCCAGCCCAGCCATACTTTACTGCGATACAGCTCATCTATGCTCTGTAGCGTAGTAAGGAATGCCAATACGCGTCCGGCGTCCAGCAGTAAGAATTCCGATCCAGAAATTCCCAACCCAACCAAAAGAAGGCACCCTAATGTTCAAGGTGAGTACGATTATATTATTATAGTATATTATAATATAGCTATTGTATGTATAAGTTGTAATACTATTTGAAGGGAGAAAAAGCTATAAAGCTGCCTTAAATGAATATAGTGAAAAATTGATCGAAAAGCAAGAGGCCCTTATTAATAAAACAATTACCAACCTGTTGAATTTACAAAAAGAAATGTTAGAAACAGCAACACGTGAACAGAGACAATGGGAGGCAGAAATGTTGAAAAAAGAACAAAACTTCCAAAGGGAACAAAACGAAACGAATATGCGGATGTTTACACAGTGCATCCAGTCTCTGAGACTACCTACAGTCAGCAACCTAGGTCCTTTGAGATTGGTTAACGTATGTGTTCATCCATCCAATCAATTTATTTTAGAAACATTCTGTTACAATTTTCATACAAAATAATATCGATACATTGAGATAAATATTTAAGCCTAGAAGAAACAACAATTCGTTTCTTGTTTAAGCTGGTTTGTTAGAGGTCGTTGATCGGGTTTAATAGTCACAATTTGGTGTTTTTGTCACAATTTAGGTTTAAATGCACAATATTTGATAAACTTAATGATATAATAAACAATAATGATATAATAAACAATAATGATATGATAAACAATACTGATATAATGAACAATAATGATATAATAAACAATAATGGTTGGTATGAATAAAAAGAAGTAGATGCTTTTACTCTCATGGTATCTTTGTCAGTTGCTTATAAAGTGTATAAGTCTATCTAAAGAAATTCAGCTAAAAGCATTTACTTATTCTTTATTCATACCACCCATTGTCTAATCAAGAGTAACAAAGTATTTTCTAGAAGTTTATTTTATTGTATTTCAGATGACGTCAGGAGGAAGGAACATGAAAGATGTAGGGAAAACA
Organism: Orchestes rusci; assembly: GCA_958502075.1. Lineage (NCBI taxonomy): Eukaryota > Metazoa > Arthropoda > Insecta > Coleoptera > Curculionidae > Orchestes > Orchestes rusci. The sequence goes on along the minus strand of OY293303.1, from coordinate 50,269,654 downwards.
AGATTAAATGATCAGAATAATAATCAATTGTAATTTTGTTGTGTTATTTTTGTATTGTGGATTAATTGTTATTTTTGTATTTTGGATTAATTGTTATTTTTGTATTTTGGATTAATTGTTATTTTTGTATTTTGGATTAACTGTTGTAATTTTTGTAAACATTGTGTTCTAGTTGATCATCGTCTCAAAATAGATTGTCTTAGCGGGAAATTTCGGGCAAGATATTCCATAAGATGATCTCTGGTCTGTGAAGCAGTAGGTGAACTTCTCTCATAACTGGATCTGCTTTGCGGCTGTTGGTAGACTTTGTCAGTTTCCAACACTACATCCATCCAATGGTGTAAAAAAACATCCTTGTTTTTTTCTGCAATATTATGGAGCGCACAGCAAGCAGTGATAACTTTAGGAGCGAATTTGTGGGAAATATCCATTCTTTTCAAAACCATTCTCCATCTACCCTTTAATCTTCCAAAAGCCATTTCTACAGACACCCTTGCGGAGTCTAAATAAACATTGAAGGATTCCTGGGCTTCAGACACGGTACCAGAATAGGCTTTTAACAGTCAAGGCAATAACGGGTATGCCGGATCGCCAATCAACATGAAAGGGATTTTGTATCCATCCACAGTTGCGCTTCCCTAAAGTGACTTGTCTTAAATTGGCAAGTAACTTGAAAAATATTTTTTACCTGTGGAATCAACATATCGGAATGCTGGTAGACTTTGCTCTCTTTAAGTACGCGAGCATCGTCTGTGCTACCTGGATGCTTGCTAACAACATTCAAGAATCTGTAAAACGAAGCTTAAATATAGTATAAAAGGTGCATGTTTCCTAAATATTGGTAAAAGATTCATCGTGAGAAAATTCCTGACATATTTATATGAAAAAAAGTGTCTATAAATGATTGATATAAGAATAAAAATCACCATGAAAAAATCGTGTTGTTTTTACCTTCAACATTGGGAAGCATTTTCGATAAATGTTTATAGGAACATTTTATCAGATAGGTAGGTACATACCTCAAGAACCACCCGACGAATTTTTTAACAATGTTTTGGAATAACCCTGCATACTTAAATGGAGACCATATGACTTACCTTCCATTATGATCAACTATGGCTTGAACATTATGTGAGGGCCACCCTTTTCTGTTCACAAAATCTCTGTAGCCATCAACAGGCGCAATAATTGAATCAGTCGTTTCAAAAACGACATAAGTCACTTTTTTGCGAAAATAACATTTCAACGTCAAAAAATTCTAAATCAAAAGACGCATCTTCTGGACAAAAATGACACAAGACCTATTCAAAGCTACACAAATAAAGTAAGGTTGAATTCTACGTTCGTAGCAAAAACATCACAAGTCATTGACTTGCGTAGTTTTTGCACGGAATTTTTGTTCTGTATACGGGTAATGCTTGGGATTTGGAGGGGGTGCTGCATGCGGCTAGCCTAATAATCACGCCATATTTTATGGTTGTCATTTCTGTGTGTCGCAGCACTTACTTTTGATTTTATGCAGAACTTGCCGCTACCGCACATCCCCATTCAAGAAATATTCTATCTGCGGCAGCTTTGAATCAACTGTTTCGGTATAAAAAACTTGAAAACGAACGAGACTGTATTTTATGTGTTTCATGAAGGTGTCGCAAACAAAGGGAGCAATGAAGTCTGTTCAATGTTGCTGCACTACATGGACAATTTTTTGAGGGAAAATATCCAAGATTTATTTCTGTTCTCGGGACAAAACCAAAACCACATGACAGCGGTTTTTGATGGCTTTGACAGACTACGGACGTTTGCGTAAGATTAAGCATCACTTTCCAGTTCGAGGACACTCATTTCTGCCAAATGACCAAGATTTTGGAGTCACCAAAAGGAAGATCAAAAAACATGATCGCATCTATGTTCCAGATCAGTATTATTCGGATATGTCCAATGCCAGTCCAGATTTCAAGGTGTTTATGATTCAGACATATCAAATTCAAAATTTTAGTAAATGGTGGCCTCTCCATTATAAAAGGAACTGCTTATCCGATGATTTGTTTGGCAAGGGAGTTCCTAAGGAACAAAAACAATCATTTACACCATCGTCATTCATGTCCTTTGAATATAACCAAATTAAAAGCGGAGTTGTTGTAGCGCATCAGTTTATTGATGGTTTACGTTATCACACGTTCAGTTTATCGAGAAATAAATCACATCACGTCGTTGCCCTGCCACTGGCAGACCAAGCATACCCAAATAACTGCGTTCCAATAAATCCAGTGAAGATAGAAAATATTCGATAGGTTCAGCCTAGTATTCTTGATGAGTATAAGCCATTTTATCAGAAGATCCTGCAATGGCCAACTACAGACTTGGTAGAAGGGGGCGAAGAGATAGAAGACGACAATGAATATGATTATGTTCCATAATCTTCCAAGTATCTTGTAGTATTATCAATAAAGTTTTTCTTCCTCGTATTGATTCTTTGATTGATTGTACATAATTTGTCAAAAAACAAATATTGCTAATTTTATTCTTTGCATAAAGTGCATAAGTCAACATTACAAAAATACTTTTTTTGAGACATCTCATTATCAAAAACGCTATCAAGTATATTATTTACATCAAGAACATGCTTATACAACAAACTAAAATAGTATATTTCCTCCATTTATTTATATTCCTTCATTATTCAGTTTTTTGTCTCTCCTGTAAAATTATGATTTAGTGACTTGTGTAGTTTTTGAAACGACTGATTCAATTGGAACGTGAGTTCCATCTATACAACCAATTATTTGAGGATGGGATCTGTTTTTGAACTGCTGTGCAATATACTGGGCTTCTAGCTCCTTTGGCATGCGTATTTCGTTTGGAACAATCACTTTATTAATCGCCGCAACTACTCTATACAAACATTTTTTAACAGTGGACTTATGGACACCAAATACACTGCCCACCACTCGATACTCGGCACAACTAGCCATTTTGTATATTGCAATGGCTACTTGCTTTTTAACGGACAATGGCACTCTGGGCTGTGAAAACGCTTCTTTCGGTTTCAATTCATTTTCCAATTTGTCACATATTTCTGAAAACGTTTTCTTTGATATTTGGAAATCTTCTATCCATTCAGCATCGATGTTCCCAAAACGATTCTATTCCAATGATCGTCACTTCTTTGTTTCATCCAAATTCGTTTATAGCGGATTCCTTCTCCAACCAGTTCTTGTTTTATTCCATCAGTTGAAATTAGATTTAAGACCATAATATGTAATTGTTCATTGAATTGTAGTTCCAGTCTGTTACGAAGATCTTGCCTCGCCCTTTTAAACCTCTTCAATAACCTTTTTCTTCTATATTGATTATTTTGTTTTAAAAAGGTCAAAAACTTGTAGAACAAAGTGATCACTTTATCCGTTGTTGACATTATTCCAGCTGCACAATAAAGAACTAATGTATGTTCCATAAAATAAAGTGCCTAGGTAAATATGAAAACAAGACACCTCCTACCTTACGTATGTTTTTTTTGGTTACGAATTGTTTTATTCTTTTGATAATAATTTCGACTTTTGTGAGGTTAACATTGAATTTGTCATCGAATTGGAACTGTCAATGCGCCGCTTGACAAACGGGAATCATATCCTATCATCTACATTGGATCTGTGTTCAAAGTCACGCTTACGCGAAATCCAATGTGCATAACACCTTATGATTCCTGTTTGCCAAGCGCAAATTTGATAGTTCCACTTCGAAATGAAATTGAATGTAAACCAGGCATTTTGTTTTGACATTTGACGAATTGCGCGCGTACTCATTTAGTTCGCGCGTTGCAAGACGGTGTAAACGTGCGAGAAGCAAGCATTGGTCCTACCGAACTATCCTCACCCACTTGGTCCTATCGGACCGAACTAAACGAGTCACCGGTATAAACTAGGCTAATGACACAGCCACTTCGTAATTGAATAGCTTCATTTTCGATAGCTGAGTCTACGTCACTCCGAATATTCGGAATATTCTGATTGACGAAGCATCGCACTTCCTCCTCCACGCAGTGTCCTATCGACCCGATGGACAATATGATTCCTAACATTCAACTTTTTGTTGGGGATTAATTTCGTTTCTTGGTATCCACTCTATGAATATTCAAAAAGTGGATCAGTTCGCCAATAAGTTTCTGGGAAACACTGTTGGCGTTCCCGTCCACTACCCTCAGATACTTTCTGTTGATTATGGCTCCAGATTGTATCTTTGGGAAGCGTTACCCAGAAAGTTAACGGTTACAGATCCTCTCTGAGCAGATGGTGCATCCATTAATAACGCAAGCAGGTCTGACATCCAACGAAATATTCCAGACATATTGACCATCCGGTTAATGTAAGCCATACAACTGTAACGATCGTACACAAATTCAACCAATGATCTAATAACTAAAGATGAAACATTTCATTCATAAACTGTGAAAAATTGTGTGGCCAACATCGAGCATAGAAGAGACGTGAGGAGTTGAGCGGGGCACTGAGTGGGGAAACATTTGAACCTCACTAGAATGTGCTTCGGTTCCTACACGCGAGGCTGCCAGTGGCGTAACTATTTTACAGAATTCTTAAATTCTTATTTACTGCAAGCTTGACACTTGCGAGTCATTTCAATATACCATATAAGTAAATAATGAAGCACTACAAGCTAAACCAAAATAAAAACACAATAAACATTCACAAAATCAACACCAAACCCCACTCAAAAAACAAGAGACGCCAATGAGACGAAATGTGAATGAAACGTGTAGAAAAAATCCGATCGATAGGGGCGGACCCAATTTTGATGTGTTGCAGTACTTCAGCTTTTTTAATTTTCAGAAGAGAATACTGGTTTTTCTAAATCCTAAATACCTAAACAAATCTTGAAGAGATGTTTCAATTTTAACAAAAAGGTTACCATCAGCTTATATTTGATTAAATTCATACATAAAATAGTTTCAAAAATGATTCCAAACAATGTCTTAATCTTTTTGCTGCGTAGTAATACTTTTAATAGAGTAAGTTTGGCAAACAACGTGGTGGGAGAAACACTGCACCCGAGTGCACAGTTCGATGTTGTCCTCATGTTTATCTCGCTATGTTTCATCTATGGTCATTAGATCATTGGTTTCAACCGACTCACCCTGTGCTGGTCTCTGCTGTTGCGTCTGCACTGCTGGTCTGGTGTGGTTGTCGGTTTTGAACAGACTGTGCAGGCTTCTGTGGCAGGGGGAGGGGAACTCAGATGGTTCCCTCATCCCGTCTCGCTCTCGCTTTCCAGGCGTTCACCCTCGGTGGTGGCGCTGTAACATACAGAGTGATCCATTCGAAAGCGGACCACTCTCATGACATTTCAATTTATGGATTGATTTTGAAGATTTTTTTTATGTACAGGGTTATTGATTATAAATGCCCCTTTTTAATTTGACGTTTTCGAAGAACCTAATTTCACATATACAGGGTGTTCCAAAAAGTCTGGGCGAGGTCTAACTTTCTTATTTCAAATTGATACCCAAATTTTTTTTTTGATATTTGGATTCTCCTTTAAATTCTAGACATTTTCTATGTAGCATATCCTATACCTAAGTCTTATGTATAAAAAAATATTTGATATTTATGAATTGAATAATACGAATTTATTGTTATAAAAATGAAAAAATATCTATGATTTCGAAGTATTGACGCTTATATTGACGAAAATGTCCCGACGTCATTAAATACTTTTAAAGTATCAAAGTATAAATAGTTCTGCATTTAATTCAATAGATTTTTTTCAAATAAGATGTTATTGCATTTTCAGGTCATGTTTCGGGTATCAATTTAAAATTAGAAAAGATTTGGTATATCATACACATACATTCACGTCAATACTTCGAGACAATAGATCATGTCACTTTTTTTCAAGAATAAACTAGAATTATTCAATTTATAAATATCAAATATTTTTTTATACATCAATCTTAGATATGCTACATAGAAAATGTCTAAAATTTAAAGGAGAATCCAAATACCAAATAAAAAAATAGGGTATCAGAGGGGAAAGGTGTTTTTTCAGGCCATACGTCGCCCAGTTTTTTTCAAAACCAAGGCTACTAGAGCATATTTAGAGGCTGAAAAATCCAGAGAACATATAAGCGATCTTTCAAGAGAAAATCTGCCTGCGCCACTGGACTTTTCATCTGTACCAAATTTCATAAAAGAATATTCAATTAAAAAATATTATTCCCGTGTGTATTTTTTAATTTTTTTTTTTTTTAATTTCGTTTGTTTGTTCTCATTGTATTTTGACATGAGAGTATCCATTAAACGTTGTTATTTAATAAATTTGTTGCCATAGATTTGCCATCGCAGGAGTTACGAGGTGAATGGCTTCTTGGTGCATAATAAAATTAATCGTTAATTTTGAATATTTTTTCATAAAATTTGGTACAGATCCATCTCAGCGTGTGTCGAATCCAGTGGCGTTGGCAGATTTTTTTTAACAAAATCCTTAATATGAATTCTGGATTTTTCAGCCTATAAATATGATCTAGAAGGCATTGAATTTTGGAAAAACTTGACGCCTTCTGGCCTCAAAATAAATCTTTCCACTCTCCACATTACAAAAAAACTGTTTGAAATCGTTCTATAAACAAAAACGTTATGGGGGTGCATGGCCCGCTTTCAAATAGCTCTTTATTTGATGGGGAGCCGTCGAGCCTCTTCGAGTTTTTCCACTCTATATTTATAGAGTGCACACTCGTTTTAAGAGGCTGGATGACTTCCTTTATAATTTGCACATCAGAACAGTGTAAAAGTTTCGTCATGAGTACAATCTCCTGCATGCATTGTTTGATTTTGATTTGTTTTTGCTTTCGCTCCCAATTTATACTTATAGGGTGAAGTGAAGTGGGGTAAATGTAATCACGGGGCAAGTGTAAGCCTCCTGTATTTTTTGGTATAACGTTTTCGAACTTTAATTATCCAGAATTCGAAAATATCACCCTTTTTTTACCCTTATCACTTTTCATCAAAGAGGTTGGTTTTGCACCAGGTGGACCTGTTTCACCGTCAGTAGCCTAGTTTACACCGATAATTCGTTTAGTTCGGTCCGATAGGACCAAGTGGGTGGGGATAGTACGGTAGGACCAATGCTTGCTTCTCGCCCGTTTACACAGTCTGGCAACGCGTGAACTAAATGAGTACGCGCGCAATTCGTCAAATGTCAAAAACAAGTCGAAATTATTTATCAACACAATTCGTAACCAAAAAAAAACATAAGTAAGTACGCTCAGATTGCCTTAGAAACTCAGAACCAACACACTTCACAATAATAACAATCAACATAACCTCAAAATTTTGATCCAGATCGAACCAAATTTAGTTCGGTACACCTGCTGGCAAGTACCGAACCAAGAGCGGACCAGCTTAGTCCGCAACTGTTTACACCATTCGAACCAAATATTTGGTTCTGATATAGTTCGAATTTAGTACTTGGTCCGCGGACCAAGTTGTCGGTGTAAACTAGGCTAGTGCGACCAAGACCATGTACGGGGGCCTGGCTCAAGTTTTCATTGCGTAAACCTCTTTAACTTCTAATTTATGAACGTCCATTAGCTCACGTTTGTACGATTCAACTGTACAATGGCGTCATTTTCTATCTCACTTCAAACTAGCAGTGGATCTAGTGGAAGCCATTGGATCGATATACCAGTGGCGTATATGCAGTTTACTTACCTGTAGTTTTTTAAATTTTTCGAAAAGCCATTGCTCTGCCTCTTTTTTCATTAGATTGATAACGTTATTTATGATCTCCTTTCCTTGACTATAAATAATGACACCACGTTTTTCAACTTTTGTAAGAGACATTATTAAAAACAGATCCTTCGCCAACACAATATATTCTTCATCTGCGAAGATTAACTACTACTAACTACTCTAGCTAAACTTCAAAATACCTTTCTCAAAACTGGGTTTTTGCCATGAATAACGAGTTTGTGATATCGATCTACACAAGGTGTGAAAATCAATCATATTAACCGTTCAGAAAATGAACCTCACTGCCAAAACCACATAAGTCGAACATAAAATAATTAACAAGATACAGAAAGAAAACTGTAACCCATATTTGAACCAAATGAACGAAAACATTGATGAACGAGATATTTGACAATTTTTTTATTGAATGACTGACAAAAGACCTCCTGATCAAGACGAAAATAATGGTAAATATGAGGGTTTTGATTATGTACCTACAGTAATATTAATTTGTCGATCTATAACATGGAATGCAGTTTGAGCTTTTATGTGTTTTTCAATGTTGTATCTAATTCTATAATGTTCACTGTAAAAACCACATCGGTCATGATTTTTTTTAAATAATATGAAGAACTTCACATTTTTGAAAACTCATTTATCAGATCATAAAAGGAATATTCACGCTATCAAGTTTTTTTGGATTCCTGAAAAGTTAACATTAATGATTTATGTGTTGGTGATAACTCGCCTTAATCCCAGTTCATAGGTAAATGTCTGGCAACATCGGACTGCGGCCTGCAATAATAAAGGATGCATGTTCAACGGACGGCTTCCGTTGGTGTTATAAATTCGATAATGGGAATATTGGGAATCTCACGCAACGCTGCCAGTCTATTTATGAATAGTTTTTCTACATCAACAATCACTGGAAGTGGGTGTGGCCTTATTTGCCTGAGAGAGTCGAACGAATGTACAGTTCTTACATAGACGTATTAATATACGTCTATGAGTTCTTAGCTGAATCGTACCTACTTCCGTTGGATCTGGATGGTGATCCAGGCCCATGATTATGAACGCATATGCGTCCTATCAGAGTTGGGTGAGTATGTATGCCACTCTAGGCACACGTTCACACCCAATTTCTCGTTTACGTGGTCTTGGTCATTGATATTATTAAGTAAGATCACAGTGTTATTTTTGCTTAATGTTAAAGTCACCTCTGTTGCACTAACCTTAAGATTTTCCACCAGTTCCAGGTGCTCGTTGGCACGCCCCTTATTATGAACGGTGAGGGTACCTTTATCTTTCTTCGCCCGCTGCTGGTTGACGTCTTCGTCTTGGTCGGCTGGCCTCCGCTTCAGTCACTGGAGTTCGTTTCGAGGAATGATTTTCTAGCTTCTTTGTTTATTGCGGACGTCGTATCATCCCCATTGACTGATAGTGTTTGCATATTGGTTTGTGAGTGACATCCAGAAAGGGCTTTTTTCCCCTCCTGCGTCACTCTGCTTCCCGTCTTGGCTCAATTGTCGCTTACTACCCCCTGTCAGATTTTCCACGTCGTCTGTCAGGAGGTAAGGGGCTACAAACCCTTCATTGTCTGTTGTTGCCCTCTTTCTTGCCATGTGGCGATGGTTCTGCCAATGTTTTGGTACATTCTCTACATACCGGACATGTTTTGTCCCATTTCTGAACCTGCTGGCGAGTTGTCTGGGCGTACGAAATCCTCTTTTACAGGTAGGACCTGACACTGGAGGTGAAATATGGTAACTCGTATCCCGATTTCATCGAGCCGTCAGATGCATAGCCATTTGTTTCCATTGTGTTTTTTTTTTTGGGATTGCTCCCAATGAAAATGAGGTGGTGGAGATTGCCCCTAGCGCACTATAGTGGCGGAGATGGTCATGGTTGTCGTTATCGCCCATATAGAGGAGTATAAGTGGGACAGGGATGAATGGAAGAGCAGAAATTGCCTCCTATGTCTACCTGGGTCTGGAGTCAACTCAGCGTCCATTCAGGCGTTTGTCCAAATCGAGTTTGGTCGATGACTTCCCGTATAGGCGGCCACCCTCCTTGCCAGACTCAAAAAAAAAACTCAAATGTTCTCGAGGGGGCGCTTAGGGCACGAACGCGTGTTCTTACGTTGCACAAACACCACACGATACAGACATATGATAGGGGGGTGTACACCCCTAAACACATCTCGCGATTTCCCAGCCCGCACTGGAAAAATGCACAAGAACAAGAAAAACTTATTTTCGGCCGTTCCACGCACAAAAACAACGACCGGAAATGAAGCAAAACAATGGACCTGTCCTGTTATCTCTATAGCTAACGATGAAAACAAACGAAGGCAAAAAGAGCGGTAGCGCACCGAACACCGGTACCAAGGGGCGGAGTTCAGCAAATCCCTTCCACTTTTAAAACGGCCGGTTGACCACAGCCATACCATACCATAACTATAACTAGATCAATTTTCAATTATTATTAGATGTACCGATTTTCGAGCTCTTTTACAGAAAAGTACCTATGAGTTTTTGAACTAAGATAGGTAGGTATTACGGTAACGTTTTGAATACAAAAATGTTTGGTTTTCCTTGTTTATATAATGTTTTTGCGAAACTGAGGTAATTTTGCCAACATAATATATTATATATTTGGAATCAGAACAAAAAGATATATCATTTTGGCCATTCCATTTAAAAAAAATAAAACTTCATCAAATTTTTTCAATGTTGTAAAGTCGATGTTTCATTTCCGCTAGAACCAAAAGATACTACGTGCAAAAACCTAAAACTTTTGTATTAAAAGTTTCTTTCTATCAGTCATAATAAGTGCTGTACGCGGGAGTCAAGTTTTTGTGACTTCACAGTTTATTTGAAAAAGAGCAATACCTGTAGAGGTATGTGAGAATAAGAAATCCGGAACAAAGCAAACCAAACCAAATCATGCTTTATTCTCATGAAGAATTAAAATATTTTTTTTTGGAGAGCTAAGAAAACACAATAACTTCAAGAGAACATTAATAGTCATAGAATAAAACGAGAATCTACCAAAAATTCAAACAATTATATTTTTTCTAAAACTTCATTCGATTTTCAACAAAAAAGCTCTTGTGACTTTTTTCTCTCCGACTCACCGTTTCCGAATAAAAAAAAAACATCACTACTTGTGTCCTTCGAAAGCGTTGATAACCAAAAATTTTCAGTTTCGGGATCAGTAGGAAATCCTACTGTTCTACTTGTCGGAGGTAAAAACTCAAGAGACCTTTTTCATTGGAAATTCGATGAGTATATTGGAAAAAAAAATCATAAAAAAAAGGCGTGTATTTTTTTTCTGTGTTATATCTCAAACCACTTATCTATGGTTCCTCAATATGCTCTAGAAGTCTAGACTAGTTGAGGGGACACCCTGTATACAGTATGTCCCCGGATCAACGAATCAATAGGTGAATTGGGTTCAGCCCTTCTTGCATAGAAACTAATATGTGTCATAAATTCAGTTTCGAAAAACTAATTATGTCTTGGAAATTAAACTAGAAGCTATTTTTCTAACTATTAAAGTGCTTCTTCTACAGGAGATACGACAAAATGTTAGAAAGTGGTTCAGAATGAATTCCCCTGAGATCCGCCTGAAGCTTGGTGTCTACTTCAATCTGCCAAAAATCATCTTCCGATCTGTCCAGTTCCTTCGAAAATACTTCTCTCATTTCCTGGAAAGTTCCCTGATCCAAATCCGGCCTTTGACAGTTTTCTCCTCCAAAGAATGTAATTTTTTTTGCCCGAGAAAAATTGTTAGTAGTCGTAGTCTTCTCCAACCTCTTCACCATACCTACCAACTAGATAATAACGAAGACCAGTCAAAAATGATCACAAAAAAAAATATTGTTTTTAGCAAAATAAGTCGTGAAAATGAATGAAGAATGAATAATTCAAATCCAAATTATCCACCAAACTTAGAACGCACCTGTACCACAAACGATCAAACACTTGCCACTCTTGCCAGAGAACCCTTGCACTGGTAAAATAAGAAGAACGCCCAAATTTTATAATTATTATCTCCGGTGTCGAATATTTTGTCTAGTCTTATTGAGATAAATCTTATATTTTTGGAAAGAGAAAGGATGAATTAAAGATTCTGTAGTGGTAATTTTGTAATTTCGTGACTTACTTTTCTAGAAAATCGTCTCAAAAAAACACTTATTTTTTAAGAAGTAAAACAATCGTTTTTTTCAAAAGATAAGGGAATATCGGAAAAGTATCACTATAGAATCATGCATAGGAGGATTCTTTTCAATATGTTTTTTGGTTTGACCCTCTATGTTGTACCGTTTTCATGTAAATTAGGAAATACGTGACTACAGAAAAGCCTATACATAAAATATCGGCAGACTCACTCTCAAGTTTTCATGTTCTCAAGTACCCACTATGAGTTTTTTTAAAGGCTTTTTGCAGTATGCCTTGAGATAGTATTTTTTCGTTTGTGTCTTGTGTCGTGAAAGTGTGACTGTCGGAAGTACTTGTGATCAGTGGCGGATCCGACAATAAAATGTGGGGGTTGCAGGGGCGGCTACCTTGAGGCAAAACCAATTTGTGGGTATACGCCCAAAAAAAACTGTAAGCAATGGATTAAAAATGATTCAACAAATAAAGTTAGGTTACAAACGTTGATAACAATACATATCTCTATTATTTATTTTCAACCGATCCGACAAACTAATGTTGAAATGAGATACAAAGATAAACTTACCCACCAAGTCGTGGTTCGCTGCTTCAATGATATTGTTGGTATTTAAAGGAAGAATAGGTGTTGGGGGGGAATGAGGGAGAAAGGGTTGATCGGGAATACCTTAAACCTTAAACAGAACGTCTTGTGTTGCTTGCACTTATATCCGTTACTACTGGGGTTGCTGCTCCCTTTATCACAATAATTATCGTGGATTGAATTTTCTCACATGGACCGAATTCGACACGCTTAATTGTCAAACGCGACCTGCGACGGGATTTTGTAGACTCTCTACTCTCTACTCTCGACTACGAAGACTCTCAAGAAGGCACTCTGCGCGGTTGCCAAGCTTTACAACCTTAGTCCACCATTAGACTTTGGCTCAAACATACCCCGCACCCTGAAACATTATTTTCAGTCTACATTGAAATGTTTCGCAAACCAAAGTCCGTTTACCCTCACATGAACATGACATACTTTAATTCTACCCAAAGTAGATAACCTAAAATTTCAAAAACAAAATACTAATTTCTACTCGAGCTTACAATCTAGATCTTAACTAGCCATCCCAACTTATTGAGATGGTAGAGGGCATATCTTCACCACTGGTCTAGCGAAGATGCTGCCGGTACTTGTCCTAATGGTGACGTTTCGGATGACCCCATCCTTGCCTGGGTGAACTTTCACAGTTCTTGCTAACTGCCAATGAAGTGGAGGTGAATTGTCATTTTTGAGTACGACCACTGTCCCCTCTTCAACATTTTGTGTATTTGACGTCCACTTTTGGCGTGTCTGAAGATTGGTGAGGTATTCCAAGCGCCATCTTTTCCAGAATTCTGGACCAACCGGTCATTTAGCTGGAACTTGTCCAGTCGATTCATGGGTACTTCCGAGAGATCCACTGTAGGGAAACCTTTCAGAGGCAATAATGTCAGAAAATGTGCGGGAGTCAAAGCCTCTGGAGCCGTTGGATCGGAGGATAGTTGACACAATTGCCTCGAGTTTAGCAGCGGTTCGACTTGGATCAAGAGAGTTGTGAATTCCTAATAGATCAACAGCTGCTCCCCCACGATCCTGTGCAAATGATTCTTAACGGATTTTACATTGCTTTCCCAGAGACCACCTTGATGCGGACTATGAGGAGTATTGAACCGCCATTCAACCCCATCCATTAACAACTCCGATTGCACTTTTTCTTGTTATTCCTTTGCATTTACTGGTTCATTTATTTCCCTTAACAAAGTTTTCGCTCAAACGAAATTCGAACCTTGATCGGAGAACATCATCTGGCAGGGGCCCCTTTTGCAAGAAACCGCTTAAAGGCCTGGATAAAATGGGCTGTTGATAAGGAGCTTACTAATTCCAAATGTATTGCCTTCACACCCATACATATAAACAAACAAACGTAAATTTTATGCACCGGCGCGCCTCTTTTTCTACCGAGTTCTATGTTTATAGGCCCAAAGTAATCTACCCCTGTCCTCAAAAACACTTTAGCTTGAGACACTCTATGCACCGGTTAGTCTGCCATTACTGGAGTTTGATTCAAAGGCTTCAACCTGAAGCACTTGTCGCAGTTTACTGTTCCGAAAGATATGCACCTGTATGAAGGTTCAAAACGTGATTGGAATCTATCAATTTTTCTACCAACGTTTCCTTAGATGGCAAAATTATTTGATGTTTTTGACCGAAAGTTAGACAGGAGTTACCTAACCGACCTCCAACTGTTAATACCCCTTCATGTAAGAATGGCTTGAGTTTTCTCAGCTTCGGAGAACAGTCTTTATTGTCCGACACAACCCGAATTTCCGCACTGAACTGTTTCAACTGGATCAATTTGAATCGAACCAACTCCGCCGCATGCAAATCGCCAACAGAAATAAATATCCGTCTCGGAACTAGTCTCAAAAACTGCAGCACTCTTACTGTTATCTGCAAAATCCTTGGATACGAGGAACATCTTTCGACCATTTGCAACAAAGGATGAAGTTCCAACGCGTGCGCAGCCACCAAAATATTTATCCAGGACCTTCCGCAAGTTCCTGTGCTGTTCCCTGTTCTGTGATATTTTGAGGCCACTCGTCTTCCGGATACCTCGTTCATTCAGGGCCCGACGTCCACAAGGTGTCCAGTTGTTTTGGCGTTAGGCCTCCCGATAAGCAATCTGCTGGATTCTCCTTTCCTGATGTTGTAGCAACTCATTTTTTTGGTGACAATTTTATGTGTTCTCTGATCTTTCTTCTCTACCTTGATAATCATTTTTGACAGTGGTCAAAAAAATATTTGAAAGCTAAATTCCTTTTGATGGTATGTTGAGTGCAGAAGATGGACTTTTAAGCTGCCAATGTGTTTTGTAATGATGAGCCAGATACCTATTTTACTGATATGGTGAGTGATCTCACAGAGTTACCTTGCTTAATTTAATATTACGCGTTTTTAACTAATCAAGAGAAATCCTATTGTGTTTTCTATTCTGCAGCCACTTCTGGCGAATTATGGTGAGAAATATCTTACCAGCGGTCTAAAGAGTTTGATTCTTGAGCTATCATGAATTAGGTTGAAACGATCTGCCGCCGCCCCTTTTTCCGAGTGATGGAGATTGAGGAATGACTCACCATCAGTAGTCTAAAGAGTTTGACACTTGTTAAATGATCTGCTACAGCTCACTGTTCCTATAGCGTAGTTCAAATACATTGGTATGAAATATAATCATACTTGTGGTATGGGAGTTTTGTCTTTGTGAATGAAGTGATCTCGAGTTATGAGTAGTTAAATATCATTCATAGGGCTATATCGACTTGCCACAGCTCTTCTTTGAAGGCTTGCGTTAGAGACTTAACATATAACGCGTGGGTTTCACATATTGGCTTGACGTATTTAGCTATGAGTTGATATTAAAATTGATTAAAGAAGAAAGCTATTTGTGCCAAGTTATATGGTTGTTCTGCAGCCTAGGGGGACGCCCCCATATTGTTGTTGATTTTTGGGATTATGTGTAGAATGCTACACCAATTTTTGTGTATTGGTATTGGTGTTGATATTGGTGGGGGGGCAAACCACTGCCCGGCGAGTAGGCCGTAAGACCCTTTTCGCCAACCCCAGGACCAATGCAGTTCCAACTAAGTTGATGATGGAGAACATCACCTAGTTATATATTGAACTAGCAGGACCAATTAATTTAGGCTAACTATTAAACTTTTCGACTGTCAGTAATTGATAATACTGCAGTCTACTCAGTAGCGTTAGCCAGTGAGAGTGCCACTAAATACAGAACAAAAAATAATTTATGCTCACCGCGGGGATCGACCCACGTCAATCAGAACTAACGGTCTCTCAAGCCGGCGTGTTACACGCTCGGCCACCGTAGCCCCTTGTGTAAATATAATATAATGGAATGTCTGTATTTCACTTGCATTGTATTCGGAGGTTGATTATTGCATTCATCCCTGGCATTGTACAGTAGTATAGATTTTACAATTGGTGTATTTCTCTTATTTTGATTTCAGTTTAACCCATATTAAAAATATCTTGAACGTGACAAATACCTCAAAGTATGTTAACATCAATAAGGAAGGTGACTCAGCCTACTTTTTAATTCCAGGTGCGTTTGTTCTGGCCAAGAGTGAAGCTGAGCTCGGTGAACCAGTCAATTATTTATTTGTTATTGTCACAAATAAATCCTGAGAATTGTTGGAAGTGGACAATATATGCAACCATGATGCTCCTGGAATATTTTCCTTGATCTGAGCTATCCGATTTGCCACAAAAATGTCCTTGTTGTATGGGGTCTACAACCAACACAAAACTGTCGAAGAATCTGAGAAAGCAAAGACTTTCGAGATACAATCCTGCTCTGGTACGTCTCCACAACATGTTTCACCAATCTTGACAAGAGCAGCGCTGCACATAATTCCAATATTGGAATTGTTACCAACTTGAATGGTGACACTTTGGATTTCGCACAAGTCAAACTAGTATGGATTTCTCCGGACAGTTTCAAAACTCGCGTATAAACTACTGCTCCATAACCGTTTTGACTAGCGTCTGCAAACGCTAATATCGAAATTGGGAAACCTTCTTCCGCTCCGATAAATCGCGGAAGCTGAAAATCCAAGATACTGCTCCATTCGGATCTGAAATTTTCCCATATGCACCGTACATGTTCCGGAGGGTCTTCATCCCAACCCAACAGCAGATTCCATAACTCCTTGACGAGCAATTTCAAAAATAATATAAAGGGGGCAATCAGACCAATTGAATCATAGCACCGAGCCACCGCGGACAAAATTGATCGTTTTGTACATTTTTCCTCAGGTTTATCCAACTTGAAAGTGAAAGTATCCAGTTCTGGATTCCACTGCATTCCTAAAATTTTGGTTTCCGATTTGAAGACTACGTCCTTTGATAGTCTTGAATTCTCTCCAGAACCTCCCTTGAGTTTGTGGAGAATTTTGTTAGTTCGAAGCCACCAGCTGCAAAAACTTCCTCCGACTGCTGAAAGAGCTGTCCAGCAGATTCCACCGAAAAAATGCTTGCCACCAGGTCATCCATATAGAGATCCCTCTCGATATGTTTGGCCGCTAATGGAAAACGGGACTTCTTCCTTTCTATCAACTCCTGGACCACTCTTAGGGCTAGATAAGGAGAAGATTTTACTCCAAAGGCCACCACCTTGATTTCATATGTTTCGATTTTGTCACCAGGATCACTACGCCATAAGAGTCGATGAAACGGCCAATGATTCTTCACAATTCCAATTTGTCTGTACATTTGCCGAATATCTGCAGTCAACGCCACCTCAAACAATCTGAAATTCAACAACACAGTGCAAATGTCCGCCTGTAACTTTGGGCCGCTGTACAAGAGGTCGTTCAATGATACGTCGGAATCAGAAGCAGCGCTTGCATTCATAACCACTCGTAAAGGCGTAGACGAACTCTCCGTTTTGATGACCGCATGATGAGCTATGTAATACGCAAGATCATTAGAAAAATCAGTTTCCAGAAGCTGCATATGGCCTTGATCGATAAAGTCTTTTATTGCCTTGTTATACTCAAGCCGTAAATTTGGAAAGCGAGCTAATCTTTTTTCCAGCGAAAATAGACGAACCACCGCGCTTTGTTTTGAATCTCCCAGATTTTTCGTTGAATATCTGAATGGAAGTGCAACACTGAACCTGCCGGAGACTTCATCGCACACGAGACCTGCCTGAGATAGTTCCTCACATTCTCCTCCGGATCCGCAAGAGTACGGCTTGGCACTTGCTCCAGTTCCCAAAATTTCTTTAAACAGTCCTCCATATTGTTTTCTTCTTGCTGCGTGAAAAACGTCGAAGAGTGACTGGAAGAGTTCATTGGCACCCGACCAGTAATCACATAACCAAACGCGGTTTCTAGAGCCACCGGAGCTCCTATTATGCCATCAATGTCACTTGGCTCCGCAAAATTGGAATCCGCCAAAAAAATATATTTAAAGTTCGCTGAGCACTCTTTGGATTGAATCGAACCACTTGGTAATTTATCGGTTACTTTATCAACCGTTGCTGAGATATCAAAAATGTGATCCGTTTCATATCTGGAACCAATCACCAAATTGGTCCTACCTCTAACCGTTTGGGGATTTTGACCTAATCCATGAACCGATGAAAATCTCCTGCTGATTTTCAAAACCGAGTTTTCTACAACACCGCCATGTCAGTAAGTTCACTTGACTACCGCTATCCAAGATAAACCTTGCTGTCGCACCTTGGAGTCCGCTATTTAAAATGTTCACCACAACCGTAGGTAATAAAACCGTGCTAAACCTATAAGTAGCCCTCGCTGATGTAGTGCAAAGAATTTGCGCTCCTGAATCTCCGCTCGCATCCGTTTGTTCATCATTTCGAACCACTCCTCTGAAGTCCGGTTTGCCCAGATGAAGCAGAATGTGATGTTTTTTCGAACATACATAGCTAAACAATTGTAACACCAATGATTAGTTTTGACTGCTTCATATCTCTTGGTGTAAGGGCCTTGAATTTTTCGCACCGTGCCAAATAATGACCTGTCTGTTTACAAAAAACACAACTTTGTTTATCACCGCGAACTTGACCCGCAAAAAATGTTTGTTGTTTACTTCCTGAAGATGGACCGGAACTTGAGATCTTATACACATCGAGTATCTTTGATTGTTCTTTACAAATAATACAAGCTCGTCATACGTGCGGACGTCTTTACCTCGTTTGAAAGAATAAAAAGCTTTCACCGTTGCATTGTCCAACTTATTTCTTGCTTCATAAAACAAAACAAAATCCGCTAAGTCTGGTAACTTAAATTTTTTAAGTGCATTCACGGCCGAATCAAATCTCTCCAAAAATAGATTCAAATTCCTTGATGATTCCATCGTCAACGGTTTGAGATTCATAATCTGATCTAGATAACTATTCGCCAAATATCTCTTATCTTGGAATTTATCTACCAGGGCGCCCGAATAAAGAATGTCATGATTGTCCCCTGTAGGCGCAGTTCCTGAACAAATACTCAGCGCAGCACCGCGAAGTCGTCCGATCAAATAGTTTACTTTATCCGTGTTATTCAATGTCGTATTTTCGTGAATCATACTTCTGAGAAGCTCAAAAAATGTTTCCCATTCGCGAACTTCGCCGGAAAACTCATGTAACTCTATTCTTGGGAGAGTAGGTAAGACTTTATTTGGTAAATTTTGATTTTGACCCCTCGAAACCTGACTCGCATCTTCTTCCGACCTCTTCAATGTAGCTGCCGACGAATGTATGTGACAACACATCTCATTTATAGTGCTTGGAAATTTATTATCCGGTGTGTATACTTCGTCCAACTCAAAGCTTGCCTCATTTATTTCATCTACTACGCCAACCAAAGATTCCCGCGTTGATTCTACAGAAATATAAAACACTAAAAGTGTATCTTTATCTGCTCTAGTCGTAAGCTTTTTAGATAAATCAATTAACTCCTGCAACATCAGAAATAACGATTCCTTTTTTGCTGTTAGCATTTTGACTTTCCGTTCCGCTTTTGTCCCACCCATAATAACTGAGGTATGTTTGGCCAAAATTTAACAAATTTCCGAAAACCGAACAAACACTTAACTCCCCGCGCTAACAACTTCCGAAAGTCTTACCCAATTAAAAGCCGTTCGATGAATCTACCGAATCCCATACAAGTTTAAAAAAACTTCAAACCGAAAGCGTACTATTTCTGAAATATATTCCAATGTTCAGGTATTTAACCGAGAAGCTGGCAACACCGCACCCAGAGCATAAATCCGTCGACCGGTTGGACGCAAAAACTTTACTGATGAAGCCGAGCATCCGAGCAACTTTTTTCACCAAACCGAATTTTGTGAACAAAGACGGTATTTTCACAGCTGAATACCAAAATCAAATCCGTCTCGAATAGGACCAAAAAATGTATTATTTATTTTCAACCGATCAGACAAACTAATGTTGAAATGAGATACAAATATAAGTTAAATAACAGGAACGAAGGAGCTTCTTTTAAAAAACTTTTATTAACTCCAAAGAGAATACAAGTATGTACGTCTTAACTCTAAGAAGTCTAGAATAAGAATAATCACATCAGATCCATCCCTAATAGGTGCCTATGCTAACATTGTTTATTTGTTTACATTACATGGTACCTTCGACCATATACGCTTGGCATGGTACCTTTGTCACCACTGATATGTTTATGTTTACTTGTGGGAACCGCAAGTAAACTTTGGTATCACTGTCCATTTCAAATAACAACTGTGTCCACTGTACTGTCTGAGGATATGAGTCCTCCACCCTTAGAGTTTTCAATGTCCTCATTGATTATTTTTTGCAAAATTTTTACAGGTATAAATTATGATCTATTTTTGATACAATATATGATTATCGCTAAGTTTATAATGAAGAATACACTTAAGACTATTTACATGGTGTAGTCTGACGAGTTGCTTAAGCCTATGCCCTGAAATTGTAGAGGTTCTGTCTTGTAATTTATATAGATTTTTCAGATGTTCAATTTTCAATTTTGGTGATAAGTTGGTTTCTTGCATCTCGACAGTTTCATAAGGATTTATAGTTACGTTGTTAATAATTAAGAAATATTTTTTCTGACCAACGATCACATCACATTTACTTTGAATCAAGAAGCAGCCTTTAAGTTTCTCAACTTCAAATTTCAGGCATTTTTCGTAAATGACGTGTTCGTTTTTGCTACAATTAATAAATGCGTTATTGCGAGTATTAGTATGAACAAGGTAGTTGTTCTTAACATCTGCATATTTTGCAGTTTAAATTCAATTTACAATTATTGCTGCATACATCAGAGAAAATCCATTTTGAATTCACTTCCTCGCAATGCTCGTACCATGTATCGTTACAATAAAATTTTGAAGGATTGATCAACATTTTGGACTCGCTATTAGGGATTGGGTATATTTGCTTCAAATTACATTTGGTTTCTTCGAAAATTGGGATTTTAACGACTAGGATTGCTATGTTATCCATCATCAGGAAGCCTGTTTTACAGATTAAGGTCATTTCTGATAAGAAAATTCCACATTTGCATGATCTCGTTTAAACTTAAAATCTCAAAGTGTAGTGTAGTGTTTGGACGTGTGCAAAAGATATAATCCCTAATAATTTCTCTAGCATATACAGGGTGTCCCAGCAAGGGATATCTCGGAAACTACTGGACCTAAAAGTTCAGGAAAAAAAATATGATGACTAAAGTGGCCACGAGAAAATGCTGGAAAATATTTTTAACTTCGAAATTTTTCCGCTAGGGGGCGCAATCAAAGCTTAAATATTAAAATTCGAAATTTCTCCGGAAATTCTCAGATTGAGGTATATCTTTATCAACATGGTTAGAAAACCTAGACAATTTCACGTCTTTTTGGTACAGGGCTCATTGGCGTACCGATCTTCGTGTGAGTAGGGGAAGGTAGTGAAAGTGTAATTGTTCATGTGGCTGTAACTTATAAACGACTTGTCCGATTTTGTTGCTTATAGGCTTGTTTGGAAGATAAATGTGAGTACTTTCGTATATCGTATCCAGTGATGCGTGATTGTCTCCAGAAAAGTTGCTAAATTCGTAATTTGAATTAAAAACTGTTATTTTCGTTTCATCGCAAAAATTTAAATGGTACGGTATAATTCTGATAACAGAATCGAAATGAAGATTAAATTTACAAGAAAAAACCTTAAAAAAAAAAAAAAAAACCTTAAAAACCTTAAAACAATAAATTTTACATAATTTGGACTAGTTATTATTATCAGAATTATACCATACCATTTAAATTTTTGCGGTAAACACTGTTTTTAATTCAAGTTACCCCTTCTGTATAAGGTTCATGTTTGAGACTTGTGCAAACTGATGTTGCATTGATAACATCAAGTTAATTTTGTCGTGGATTTTTGTCATTTGGATTTGAACATTATTTGAATTCTGGTTGATAGTTTTGATGGTTTCATCGAATTGATCCATTATGTTGCCAGCGAAAGAACATCGCTCAACAACAACACATCTGTTTTCAAATACAGATCGCTGTATTGACCCAAATTCTGAATATTGAATTCATCCCATACTTTTTGGGCATGTAAATACTCCTCATCACTAATATTTTCATCATATAATTTTGAATAGAACATTCCTTTGGGTGGTAAACTTGTTTCCTCCAATTTAGCCATGTTATCAACATAATCATAGCAAAAGACCCCCTTACGTGTTAATAATTCGAATTGGTTTGAATTACATGAAGCAAATTCCCTCTTTAAATTTATCAAATCACCCAATTTTAATGTAGATGCCAATGAACTCAAAGATGAATTTAAAAATCGTAGTGAATCGATATATATAAATTTTATACTAGTTTCATCATCAAACTGAGTGAAAGAAATGTATTTTTCTTTATTAATTGGAAGAATACTGAATATTTCCACCCTTCCTATGGCTTTCAAGATGAAATGGGAATCGTAACCTGAGAGATTGTGAAATACAATGGGAACAATGAATTGTTTCTTGAAATTTAAATTACAGTTAGAGTGAGCAAATCCTCTGACATCACCTGTAAAATGATCATGATCAACATATGATGAATGACGCTTTTTGTTTATAAATGTGATTTCTGAACGAAACGTGATCATATTTGGGAAATGAAATCTTTGAAGCTTTTTTTGTTTCACACACACTTGAATGTTCACTCAACCGTTGCTGAGACTGGAAATAGTTCAAACATCTATCGCAAATAAACATTCGATTCTTTTGCTTAATAATTTGTGATCTCACTAACCTGGATATATCCCTTATCAAACAATAATGATATGAAATCTCGATCTCATTTTCAATATTTGGCTATGGTTCAAAATCATTAATTTTTGGAAAATATTTGTTTTGAATAATTAGTAAATTGACATGATTTTCCAACTTATTGTTCGTCAATCGACATGGTACAACACTGAAGAATTCATTCTTTTTATTTTGAACCATTTCCAACATATAAACATTTACACTTATATCATTAATTTTTTCAAATTTATGAATTTTGTCAACCGTCATCGGAAAATCCAGGCCTTCCGTATCAAGGACGCGGGTGTAATGAGGATATGAGCTGTCTCTATCTGAATTGATTTTACTGGGATACAAAGCAGCGACTATACACCAATAAAAACATGCATCATCGTCATTTTTGATGTTGATACATGCTTTTTTCTTTGAAATTTGACTCGGCAGAGGAATGTAGGATGAAGCACCCACCCCAAAGCTATGCTTATTGATACAAATTTCTAGACTGACAATTTTTTTAATGCCCACCCACTGTCACGTTCTTGAAAATCCTCCATTTTTTGTAAAATTGGTTTGCTTATACAATTTTGAAACCACTCAATCAAATCTGTACCCTTATCCAATACTTCATTTTTGGTATGAAAATATTTAAAATCAAGGTTTTCAACATTATCTTTGTTTACAATGAACTCACCACAAAAAGTCGCATTCATTTTTATAGCACTGAACAATTTCAGAATTTCATTGATTTTCACCTTGAACAAGGCAAAGGAATCATCAACAAAATCCCCTAGATTCACGTGTGTTTGATTGATAATCACTCCAGTTCTTATGCGAGACTGAAATGATGTTTTCAAGTCTTCCCACTTGACCCGTCTGGTAAGATTTGGCTCCATTCCTTCACCCACATACGTCTTGGAGATTCGTGACTTAAGAAGCATCCGGAACCTCTTCAAATCGCCCAAATTCGTCACCAATCTTTTTCTAAATCCAATAGATAGTGGTGCAGCCATTGCCCTCTGGAACTGCTGGATGCTTCGATTAATTTTCAGTAGCCACCGCTTTTGCTCCTCTTTTTTGACGGCACATAACTTGGGGTATGCCTCTTTGAACTTTGTCACAATGTCACTACTCAAAGAGGCAATTTCTTCGAAGGAACTCATGATTTGAACTATCAAAAATTGATATTTTATAAAACCAGTTAAATGGGGCGGAGGGGTTGACTTACCGATGCAGCAGCTGATAACAATAGAAGAGAACTAATTTCAACTAGCTTATCAATTAATGTTGGTTATTTGTAACGATAGGTTGAATAAACCGACTGTCTAATGTCTTGATTATAAATGATTCTTTAGACGACAACCTTCTAGTTAAATAGTCATAAAATTAAATAATGTACTTGGGATATTGATTTGTTATCATATCAACCGCAATAACATGAATATATAACCATGTAATTAAGCCTCGTGTTCGCAATTAGCAAGTCAGACTAGATAGTAGGATAATTGGAAAAATTGCATCATTTCGGATACGAGGAATTTATTTTGAACAAAAAATACACTCAAGCCAAAGTTAAATTGCACAACCTTCGACGAATTTTGATCAGCCCAAATAATACATTTGTTTTTCTCATCGCTGGTTTCTGCAGCCCAAGCTAACTTGTTCTCCGTCCCACGTTTCCAACCAAAATTCAAGCAATAAATGCCCCTTTCAAAATTATACTCATTTTTTTTTGCACATCCCGTATACGAAACTAAAATTATACATATCTAACCCCGAAGGTGTCAACATGTACTGACGTCAGGCTAAGCGTCGGCTAGACAAAGTACACACGTAATTAAATTCAAATTTCGTGATTGCGGCGCCACCTAGCGGAATTTTTGGAAAATGATCCAGAACCCTCTTAGCTATAACTACTTCCCATTGATAACAAAGAGGACATGTTGAGGGTGATTCGCCACCCTGAAGAAACTGGCCAATCGATCCGCCAATTTTTTTTGATGATTGTGCCAAATGAATACTTGTGAAAAATTCAGCCTTGTCTAAATAATAGGAAAAATCTTTTTTTTTAGTTATTAGGGGCGGTCCGTTTTCCCCTAGGAACTGCGATCAGGGCGAATCATCTCGGATGACACTCAGTCCGTACAACATTCTCTCAAGAAATAGGCCTCAACTACATCATCACTGAAAAATGTCACTGACTATTACTTGTTTTATTTCAATTCAAATCAACCCGCTTTTATTGGAAAACCTTGTACAAGACGGATTTTGCTGCAGTAGCTTATGTTTGTACCGAATTTTATATGACAACAGGCGGCATGTGCTGCAGTTTGATGCTCTGTGTAGATTTTGGATACTATTGGAATAGCGCTCTTTTTTAAAACAGATAACGAGTTTTTTTAAATTTGACGCCTCCAGTAGAGGGCGCGCGGAGTACATATTATTGGAAGGATCATCACCCAACTCCGACAGTCTCTTCAGTTTACCTATAATTTTTCGAAAAGATTCTCACGAAAGGGTTTTGAAGTATATGAGAGATGCCCTCGTTGTCCGAGAATATAGAATCACATATTCAATTCAACAATCAACATTTTGGGACCGGGACTCTCAAGAATTTTGAAACGATACAACAAAAATGTATGATACAATATAATCGAACTGCGATTTTGTACAGAAGTATACTAGAAAGTTTATCAAACCATCTCAAATTATTCAATATTCATATTGGAAAAAACCAACTGCACTCTACTTATAGAAAACTTCGAAGTTGAGAATAACAGAAGGGAAGTGATTCAATAAGATTCGCTGAAGTTTTCTGGATCAAAGTCTTCGTCAACGTCATCATCTGCATCCTCCAGATCAAGGTCATCAAGGTCTTGGAATAATGACTCGTCGACTTTGATTCTATCACTGTCATCAAGGAATTTCAAATCTGACTCGTTCAGTGTGTTGTCAGTCATGAATAACTCTCGGCCTTAAATGGATTTCAGTGCTAAGAAGTCTAAAATATAAGTGTATCTCAAATTACCCGTTAATTTCCGACCTTCCTTTTCCGCCAACTCTCTCTTTTTGTCTATTCCTAACTCGCTCTCAAATAGCTGCTTCCATTTGAAAAATGTTTCAATTGAAACCCTAGTCCCTTCAAACCTATGATTGATAAAGAAAATAAATATACAAATAATCACAGTATTCACAACATCAAATCAAGTTTCGAATATCAGTTTATTAGGGAAATGGGAAGTCGAGGCTTGGCGAAATCATCTACATATACATGGATGAAATGATATGGGCCATGAACGAAAAAAAAAAAAAAAAAACGAAAATTCAAAGTGTCTTCCATACAATGACTTTGATAAATACAACAACAACAGGAAATCATGTAGGGCTATAAAAGTCATAATATGAAAGTAGTGAAATGCGGACTTTTTTTTTTATTTTCATGAATTCAGATTTTCTTCGGTAAGTTCGGAATCAGGGTTTTGACTTAATCTAGAGCAAGTTGCTTACTTCACGTTTCACGTTAAAAGGCAAAAAAATTACTGTTTGCTCTTGTTTCATTTTGTTTTTTCACATTTGTCAACATAAATCAATTTTCCCATCGTGGCTCCTATTTTTCCCAGCCATCAGACTTTTTTTCAAGAAATGCTTTTTTCCGTATCTTTAAATTTCTGGTCTATTTTTCCTCTTGTTAACCGCATACGCGGACTTACTGTATATTTGAAATCAGAACAAAGAGATCTTTCATTTCAGCTAATAAATGGAAAACACAAATTCTAGAGTGGATTTCATGTCGATTCGACGATTCCTCTTTATCGATCCTAAAGGACATATACCTCTTCAAAGATGGCGGCTCACCACAGGTTTTTCAAAGGTATTTCAGAAACGCCTTTATCTAATAGAGTGAAATTTGGCACACCTATTTCTCGAAATAGAAGCAAGCGTTACCCATACAAAACTGATTTAAATTGCAATCATTTATGTCCCAACGGGGAGGGTCATCGAACATTTATAATCAAAACTTCTCTGTAGCTAATTATTGTTTGGAAATTCCGTCATGATACTAAGAAGAAGTGAGGTTTTCCACGGCTATAATGTACTCATGTCGCAAGTTGGTAGAGCGCTCCGTTTTAAACAAAAATTAGTTTTTTATTTCAAATCATGTTTTTTGTTTGTTTGCCATTTCCGAATAATTCTTCACGTCTTTTGAAAATCAATTTTTATTCAGCTTTAACATAATCTATCAAAAATTATGATGAATTAATACAGTTGAAGCTATTTTTCGAAAAAGAAATACAAAGTTTAATTTACCCCTTCTTGGAGAAACTGAAAATGATTTTTCTTCAAAACGAAGCGTCCTATCTACTTAAAGATATATTCGCGGCGGCGCGTACAAATCCTTCGTAAACATCTCCCCGTGTGTAGGCAAAACGCATTCGGGTATTGGGGATAATAACAGTGCAGTACGTGTTAACTGTGTTCTATTACTTCCAGCTTCCAGTAGATTTATATGTAACCAGCTGACCCGGCAAATTTCTTACTGCCTCATAATCAATACTAAGGCCCGTATTCTCCGTTCATACTTGAACGCGTTCAAGGTTTGACAACGTTTAAATACCAGATTTTGCATACGAAATCATGTATTTGAACACCGTCAAATCTTAAACGAGTTCAAGTACGAACGGAGAATACGGGCCTAAATGTTGTGTCGAATGAATTTTTTTCACAATTTTACTTTTTTTTTAATTTTTAATTTAATTTAAATAATTAATCTGTTATTTATTCATTCTGGCTGATCCGGCAAATTTCAAAACCTCACCAGGACAATTTTTGTTAAGTTTCTTGATCAAATCCCCAATCAGAACCTACATTATCTAATT
The DNA here is from genome assembly GCA_958502075.1 of Orchestes rusci. Lineage (NCBI taxonomy): Eukaryota > Metazoa > Arthropoda > Insecta > Coleoptera > Curculionidae > Orchestes > Orchestes rusci. The sequence goes on along the minus strand of OY293303.1, from coordinate 50,242,024 downwards.
TAAACAAAATCCTTTGGAAAATTTTGCAATCGAAACCTCACTTGATCATTTTTTGTTAAATTTCTTGATCAAACCCCAAATTAGAACCTACAGCAAAAAATGTAAGTGAGAATTCCAGACCAAAAATAAATGCCACACCTTCATACAATATTTTTTCGGAAATTGATTCTTGACGGCGTTACAGGGTGTTAAAGTTACATTTTATTTGCAGTCTTTTTGCAATAACTTTTGCCACGCTCATAATATTTTGACAAAATCTCGTATTCGGGGGTTTATCGTGATGAGAAATTCAAATTTGCTCACCGTTTTTTCGCATTTTGTAGAGGGCGCCACATACGAGCTAATACTTCGATTTGAATGGTCTAGACTTTTTTGTACTACACTGTATGCGACTTTTGACCAAATATTTTTATTCTCTTAACTTTTCGACATAAAAAAAGAGATACCGCTTTTGTTTCGATAAATGTAACCGTTTCCGAGAAAAACGCTTAAATAACTCTGCTTGCATGTTCAGCCTTTAACATAGCATGCTTTGGAATTATGCGCTTTAGCTGCCGTAGAAACTAGTTTGGGAAGAATTTGTTTTGAAAATTGGTGATTTTTTGAAAATTTTTTGTTTACGCCGATTGTGGTCAGACAAAAATACTGAAATAAAAAAAAAATAAAAAAATGTACAAAATGACTGTCAGAACTGTTTGTTTTCTACGGCAACTTATAGCACATGACTCTGAAGTATGCTATGTTTAGGGTTGAAAATAAATTGTTTCTACGGCAACTTATAGCACATGACTCTAAAGTATGCTATGTTTAGGGTTGAAAATAAATTGGAAATTTTGTATTGATCAAATGCAAGTAAAGTTATTTTAGCGTTTTCCTCGAAAACGATCAGATTTATCGGAACACAAGTGGTATACCTTTTTAATGTCAAAAGGTAAGGAGAATAAAAATATTCACTCCAAAGTCGCTTACAGTGTAGCACAAAAAAGTTGGGACCATTCAAATCAAAGTGTAGGTTCGTATGTGGCGCCCTCTACATAATACGGAGAAACGGTGGGCAAATTTAAATTCCTCATCCCGATAAAGCCCCAGATACGGAATGTTGTCAAAATATTGTGTGCGTGGCAAGAGGCATTGCCAAAAAACCGCTAATAAAATTCAAGTTTAACACCCTGTAACCCCGTTGATAATCACTTTTCGAAAAAATGTTATATGAAAAGGTAGCATTTATTTTTGGTCTAGGATGCTCCCTTGATTTTTTGCTCATCATTTCCGGACACCCTGTATATCATTTGAGCAAAATCTTTTGGAAAATAACAAAACTATGCAAACATAACCTCACTATGTCATTTTTTTTTCAAATTTCTCGATCAAATCCCAGAAAGAACCTATATAATATATTTCATTCGCACAAAATCCTCAAGAAAATAAAATTATGCAAACATAACCTCACTAAGTCAATTTTTGTCGTCCATTTTCTCAAAGAGAGCCTCTTATCGATGGATCCAATAACAATATGTATATGAGGCCTAGACATATTGTTATTGGATTCATAGATTACTTATTTATGTGACCAGATTTTTAATATCTGTAGAAATGGGGAAAAACATCGGAGGGTCCAAGACTTTTGGAGGTGTGTGTAGTTGCTGTGGCAGCAAACAAACATAAATGTCAAATATTATTTGTCTCATTGTTTTTGGATCGACTTTTAATAATGGTTTGTTTGTTTTTTTTTCAAATTTTTTTTTTCTTTTTTTTTCAACAAGGTTATTCTTCTTGCTTTTATTTATGTCTGTTACAAACTTACTGTTATTAAAAAATTCTATGAGTATTTTAATAAAAGAAGATTAGTTTGTTCATTGTTGTCCTTCATGATCTATTATTAAATTATGCAGTCATTTCAGAAAATTGTCATGTATTTGGGTTGTTATGAGAAATTTGTTTTTTTTTACCTTTTCAGAAATGTATAATACATACTATTATAATATGGTAATCTATTCTTTTTGAGCTCTGAAAAATAAAACACTCTTGACGGTTTTTCAGGGATTTTAGAAAAAAAAAGGATAGGTAACTCCATTCGAAAGAGGGGCAAAAATATACCGATCCTGAAAATTACACTACGATTAAACTTTTGATATTCTAGACATGCAATTTGAAAGATGTCAAAAATTGCCTAAAATTGGCGATTTTGGCCAAAAGCTTGAGAAATGTATCGTTTTTAGCAACTTGAAAACCGCATATCTAGGCTATAAAATCCTGATGTATTAGGAAAACCTTGATACACGGACGAAAATCAAAGAATGTAATGGAAGTTTCTTTGTCCAAATAATGTAAAGAAGGGTGTTTTCGTGGCGTAGGGACAGAAAGGGAAATGAGAAAAGTTGGCACCAGGCAAATAAGTCTGGCCGACATGATGTTGGCACAAGAAACTGCCTGGCCAACATATTCAGAGTGTCTCCGGAATGACTGTACAACGCTTAACCACAAACTCCTCGTTCAAAAATAAGGCGATCTATGCAAACTCACCTACAGGGTGGGTCATCGAAAACGTACCGGCATTGATTTTGGGCATTTATTGTCATATAATAAAAAAATAAAACGCCCAGACACATCAATTTTGTTTTTGACGGGAAACTTATTAGGCGTATAAGCAAACCCTCATCTGCAACTCTTTGGACAGGGTGAAACTCATCCGAGGGACACGAGGGATCGAAAATATCATATTTTTATAAATTTCATCATATCGGATATGTAATCAGTGTCCCCCATGAATTTGGGTACATATCCGATTTTTTCTACTATCAATATTTTAATGAAACTTTTTTCGTGAAAAGTTTGTGCAAGACCGATAACCATTAAATCAATTTTGACACATGTGATCAGACCATCGAGATGGCGGAAGTTTCTAAAAAAGTTTATGTTGGTGTCAAACATTGGTTAATTTGACAAGATATCAAAACATGTTATTATAAAAAGTTGCTTAGAATCCATCAAGGACTCCACATGCCCAAATGAAACGCATATTTTACCCTTTCCATTAGAAGGAAAATCAAAAATGATGGTTTTATTTTTATTTCAAAATTATCTTTATTCAACTGAACTACATAAGTTTGATGTTAAATCAGTCGAATTTCTTCTGAAACAAAGCAGTCAAATGATAAACCGATGTCCGTTTTTCCACAGTGAAACGAGTTTTTTTATAAAATCATTGTTTTCAAGATTCAACTATAGGCGTCTTTGGAAAAATACGTGGGTACATTTGCCATCGCAACTTTAACTAATCAACGGACAACGGGGTACACTAAAGGACACGTACGCACTACAGACGGTATTTTTCCAGTTATATCCTTTGACCGTTTTATTTTATGAGAAATTCGACTTATCTAACATCAAACCTTGTATGTAGTTAGATGAATAAAGTTGTTTTTCAAATAAAATCATCATTTTCGATTTTCCTTTTGATGGAAAGGGTAAAATATGAGTTTCAATTCTTTTTATCTGATTTGCTACAGAATCAGAAAGTGGAGTCTTTGGTTGGTTCCAGTTAATGGTGCCTGTCAAAGATGAAACGTCAGATTTTCAACTTTGCCTCTATTCAACCGACCCAGTATCTCATATAATAACTGGGATCCCTATGCATACACACGAATTTGGGGCACCGTGTATACAAAGTTTAATTAAAAATCAATACGGGTATGCAAACAATTTGAAGTACATACACTAAAAAAAGCTGAGAGTGTGGAATCCACTTCCAGTTTTCTTTTTCTCAAAAACTATACAGTAAAGATTAATAGAGCTTTTTGTGGACTTTGTTCAATATTATTGGATGCCACTATTGCAAGTTTTCAAAAATCGATCAATTTAAGAATTTTTTGTTTACAAAATATAATCATTCTACCTTTTCTCATATAATGGTTGCATATCTCTGTTTGGAAAACATGTCTTATACTGTTGGAAGTATTAGCAAACATTTACACATCCATTATCATTGTGATAAGTTTGAAAAAAACCAAAACCTATTTGGGATAAGCATGTCGATTACCTTTTCCTTTCGGCTTCATCTAGTTCTCTCAAGGCCTGAGCTTCTTTCTGCTCTTTATCTGCTTTCGCGGACTCGTATGAATTGTGAAGCCATTCCTGCGCCGATGACACTAGAGTGAAAATCATAACCATGCCAAGATTATTATCTGCCTAAAAAAAAACAATTAGTGGTCTTCTCACCATTCCATGAATAATGAAAGCAATTATTTTAACTTGACAAGTTGTTTGCCAATATAGACTTATAGTCCAGGAGGCAGTGAAATTTTCTCGTACTTATTTGCCCAGTCGCATTATTCAAATGAACCTGTTCTTTGAGTGAAAAAAAAACAAGAATTTTTGAGTCTGGCTAAAATTTCTAGATTGATTCAAAAAATGAAAAACAATGCAAGTCCACCTATTTCCCAGTCATAGATATTTGATATTCATTTAAAGGGAAACATAAAGTTTATGAAAACAGCAGTCTCGCTTATCGCAGATAGTGGAAAGTGAATCTGGCTGAGAATTTGCGGATTCAACAATTTTCATTTGCCAGACATATTATCAATACTCTCAGATTAGCCAGACTATTTTTCTAACATTCAGTACTCACAGATTAGCCAGACTATTTTTCTAACATTACTTCAAAATAACTCTCACCACCAGAACTATTTTTATCACTAAAAAAAAAGGGCGAAAATACGTCAGAGCATACAAGTGTTGCCAAGCATTTCGAGTGCCTATAATGGAAATACCTTTTCTCAAAGTATATTAGACAGGACCTGCGATTCAACATGAGTCGAAACTACTATAGTCTGGAATGGTAAGAAGCGTCATCGAATACTATGATGGAATGTTCTTTTCAATATTGTTATTATTATCTCTAAAACCATGTTTGACAATTTTCCGCATCATTAGTCAAAATTATCACCGGCCTTCAACCCAGAGTTAAAGATAATAATTTCGTGAGCCACAAAGCCTGTTTGTAATCCAGCATACAAATAGAGTATCTGACACATTCTGAACTTTTTGCTTTGCAAGTGTCCATTGAATCATTTTGCCAACTCCATATATCAACACTTCTCTGATAAATAATCACGTTTTATCATTTACTTAGACTATTGTCTGTTTCATCAAATATTGTCTATTATTTTGGGTATATAGAATGTGGTGAGGAGTTAAGGTCAGATTCTACATCTAAAAATATGAAAAAAGTCCAAATAAATATGGGTCCGCAAATGATCCGTTTCCGCATTACCGCATGCTTGTAAAACCATATACCAAAGCAAAGACCTGAGATTTTCAGAAAAGTCAGAAGAATAAGCACAAGCGATTTACAGCACGTAATGATTTAGGCACAACAAGGCCATTTCGTGCATTTTATTTTATTTAACACACCGTTTGATTTATTACAATAAAATAATAAATGTAAAATAAATCATTTCGAGGATGGCTTATGAATAAATAAATAGTTTTTTTTTAACGTTGTGCTAGAATGAAAAAATCCAAGAGGCTCTTTTTGAGCGGAATTAATCTGGCTTCAAGAAAGCGACACTAATTTTTGCAAAAACCAGTATCGTGCAGTTTTTTCGCTAAGCATATAGACTTGCCGGAACGAACGCCACTGCTGTGAGTACTTAAAAAAAAAGCGCTTGGTAATGTGGTCTTTGATGTATTTGCGAGTACCAAAACACTTCCCAATATTTTAACGTGTTTCAATTTTTACACATGTCATGAGCTCATCAGTTTAGCAAGAATTAAAAAAAAATCATTTTGGTGTCAAAAAATCAGATGAAAAAAAGTCAACATTGGTCGTGTACCCATGTCCGTTTTCCAGAATTTTCTGGCGATCAGATTATAATATAACGAATAGTCACTATGGTTCACCCATAGTTGAATCTTGAGAATGATGATTTCATAAAATTGTATCTACTATGGAAAAAAGGAAATGGGTAGAGTTATGGACACGAGCAGACGGTATTTTTTGAACTATATCCCTTGAATGTTTTATTTCTTGAGAAATTCGACTGATATTTAATATCAAACCGATGTAGCCCAGTGGAATAAAATCAATTTTAAAATTAAATCATTATTTTCGATTTCACTTTTAATGGAAGGGGTAAAATATGATTTTAATTTTGTTTATCTGATTGTCTGCAAAATCGGCATGTGGAGTCCTTCGTGGATTCTGAACAACTTAAATACAAATTTTTGATATCTTGTCAAATTAATCCATTTTTTGACACCAGAATGAACTTCTTTTGAAATTCTTGCTGAACCGATGAAAATGTGTCAAAAATGATTTATGTGTTATCGGACATGCACAAACTATCATCAAAAAAAATTTTTAGACATATGAATGATTGAAAAAAATCTACATAGGAAAGCTGTTCTACCCAATAAGACAAGAAAAAATTGTTTAGAATTAAACCAGTGATTTTTGAAATAACATGCAATCAACGACATCTGTTGAGAAGGGTGAGATGTCGAATTTTTATTGAAGAATTATCGCTAATTGGGTTAGATGTTTTCGGCGTGGCGTGGTTCTGAGAAGCCCAAATTAGACTTGACAGGTCGTGAAGAAATGGACGCCAAGAACAGACACCATGACGATACAGTCGTTGGTTGCGGTGAAAAGCTTGTAGCGCTACTGCCGGTTTAGCTTGACTCTAAGTTCGATGTCCTGAACTCTCTAAAGACTTTCAAATCTCGAACGCCACCCTTCGGATCGATGTCGTAAAGGGCCCACAGTGCCTACCGGGTAAGCTTTAAGCAGTGGAGAAAGTTTGTCCAATGTCACTACATTATTCAAATAAAGCTCACAACTCGTCACAATGGACAAATTGCACATTTTTTGGAAATATGAAAATTATAAGGATCAGTTAGTACTGATGCCATTTATGTTTAAAACATCAACCTACGACCTCTATTAATGTAGTAATCACCGATTAAAGTGCGCCAATCAACATCCACTACGTCACAGAATACATCATCTCTCTCCGTCTGGCTCATTGTCTATAATTACCGAGATAATCACTCTCTCTCTCGAGGGGGTAATATAGCGCCACCCCGTTTTCGATCATACAGTGAAATCTGCGTTTTGTTTTTCATTTATTGAGTATATTTTTGGGTATTTTGGAAAAAAAATCAAATTCTATGTAGAATACGTATATAAAATTTCAAGTCATTTGAAAATGTATGCAAATTGTCCATGAACGATCCGTCTATTTCCAAAATCAATATTCCGCATCCAAAAAAAATATATTCACAACATATCGGAATAAAGCGAGGTAGGTATAGAGAGAGATATAAGAGAGTGAAACAACTGAAAAAATCGGCCGCGTTTATTCAACCATTTCGTAGAACCGCATTCTGATGAAAAAGAACTGAATTTTGGCGGTACCAGATCGTGAGTTGATGTTGAGTTTTTGAGTGGGTCGAAGAGTCGGACGTTGCGATCGGTCGGTTTTCAGGGTGGACAATCGGGGATATAGCAGTCAATTCAAAGTATCGTCCCGAATTCATGTTCCAAGTCGGGGCGAACTTGGCGTGTATGAATTGAGGGTGAACTGCCCTACATACACGGCTTGCCTGTGGTTGAGCCCTTGACACTCTTTCAGACTTTGCCTCGTTGTGATTGAAATTCTGAAGTGGGATGTATTTTCTCTTGATGTTAATGATACCGCGATGTTTATGGAAATGCATTTATTGAAGTTGAGAAAACTATTGCAGGGGAGCATTGCTTATAAGGAGAATAATGATTCGGTTCTCCGCTCCTTTTCTTGATTATTGTCTTTTGACGTGCGTCGACATGGGTAACGGTTGCTTTTTTTATATCTCGTTCGGAAAGTCTCTTAACATTAGGATTGGTTCAATATTTCATATAATAAAGAATAAATAGATCCTAACATACTCCCCGCAATCAGGATACATCAATTAGACTAAATGGGCCATCAGCCCAAGCACAAATGCCTATATAATCTAATCCAAACGAGCGGGGTCCATCGGTAATGCTGCCAACTTGACCACTGCACGCTTGACTTCACCCATTGGAGTTCTTATTGTAGCAACACGTACCAGTCCATCCTTTCCTGGATACACAGCTACAATTCTCCCGAAACGCCCCTTGAATTGTGGAACGCCGTCATCTCGAATCCACACCAATTCGCCGATGGCTAAATTACGATTCGGAGAATTCCATTTCCATCGTTGCTGAAGCTGACCAACATATTCGGTAGACTATCTCTTCCAGAAGCGTTGCTTCATCTGTTCAAGTTGCTCATACAAAACTAGTCTGTTTGTTGGAACTTTCTCAAGGTCATAATAAGGTAGTGATTGAGCAGAACGACCAATTAGTAAATGGGATGGTGTTAGAACACTTAAATCGTTGGGGTCAGTAGACATAGGAGTTAACGGTCTAGAATTCAGTACATTTTCAATTTGAGTTAAAAGCGTGTAAAAACTTTCAAATTTCAAATTAGTGGAATTCGAGACAAGTATTTTCAAAAGATGATGCTTTGCTGATTTTATTCCAGCTTCCCATATACCACCTTGATGTGGGGAGTAAGATGGAATAAAATGCCATGTTATATCAAGTGAGTTACCAAGATCTTGAATGATATTTGACTTTTTTGATCTCAAAAATTGACCTAGTTCTTTTAGTTGATTTGAGGCACCAACAAAACAGCTTCCATGATCGGAATACACGTGAGACGGTTTTCCTCTGCGAGAAATAAACCATTGAAAAGCTTCCAAAAAGCCTGCTGTGCTTAAATCGGTTACAAGCTCAAGGTGGATGGCTTTAACTGTTAGGCATATAAAAAGACATAAGTAACATTTTAGATTTTTAGATCCACGACCTTTTCTATCTTTGTAAAGAAATGGACCCGCGTAGTCTATACCGACATGTGAAAATGGAGGTGTTTGTGAAATTCTGGGTAAAGGTAACTCACCCATTAAAGGATTTATAAACTTGGGTTTAAATCGAAAACAAACAATACATTCTCGGACCACCTTTTTTGATAGATTTTTTCCTGCACATGGCCAATAAGTTTCTCTAATATTTGATAGAAGCAGATTGAGACCGCAGTGAAAAAGTCTAGTATGTTCATGTTTGAACAGTAAATACGTGAAGTAATGTTTGGCAGAGAGAAGCATTGGATGTTTTTTATCAAAAGAATAGATTGGGTTATACTTTTACTCTGGCAATGACGATCCAAAACACAGGAAAGGTGTGGGTATTGTTATAACAAAGGAACTACTGAAATCAGTCATAACTTTTGTTCCATACTCGGACCGCACTGCTTTATTGAAACCCAAAGCCAAGCCAAACGATCTTAACATAATACCGGTATACGCGCCAACTGCGGATTCGCCTGAACATGATGTGGAAAAATTTTATGACGAAGTCCAAGAACTGCTTAAATTGACTAAGAAGCAAGACGTCAACATAATCATGGGCGACTTCAATGCCAAAATAGGAAATGGTCAATCTGAAGAAATAGTTGGACCTTATGGTCTCGGAGTAAGGAATGAGAGAGGTGATCGTCTGTTGCAGTTCTGTCAAGAAGAAAATATGAAAATCACAAATACATGGTTTCGGCTTCACCCTCGCCGCCTTTACACTTGGAAGTCCCCGGCAGACCGACCACACAATGTAATACGAAATCAAATAGACTTCATCCTTATCAACCGAAGATTCAGCTCGACCATCAAGAGAGCCAGCACGTATCCTGGAGCAGATGGACCTTCTGATCACATACTATTGATGGCCGTCATGAAAATTTCTTTATCGAGTCAAAGAAAGCCAATCACACAGCGAAGGGTGGCGTTAGAAAAATTAAGGGATCCAGTCGTAAAAGCAGAAATGTCTAATGAGATAAATACACAAATTCGAACAATAACATCAAATACTGAAGAAGAGCTAACAGAATCTTGGGAAAAAATAATGGACAGTGTAACAAGCTCAATGCAAAATAAATTAGGTTATAAAACAAAGAACAAAAAGCAAAAATGGATGACTGATGAAATCTTACTGTTAATGGATGAACGTCGAAAGTATAAGAAAGAAACAGAAGCCAACACTCACAAAGATATTCAAAGACTTATAAGATCAAAGATTAGAATAGCAAAGAACGAATGGCTCAAACACGAATGCTTGTTAATAGAACAACTGGAAAATCAACATGACGATTTTAATCTGCACAAAAAGTTAAAGGAGACTGCCGGTAAATACACAAAAAAGAGACCAACTATGACAACCAATAATAACAACCAGTTAGTCCTCGACAGCAAAGAGAAGATCAATGTTTGGGAAAACTATATAGAAACACTTTTTGAAGACGATAGACCCTCAGCTGACAACATTAACTCTCTAACTGGTCCACCAATCACTGAAGGGGAGATCGAAAAAGCTATACGCAATTCAAAAAATAACAAAGCGGCTGGTCCGGATGAAATTCCTTCAGAAGTACTCAAACTCCTCGATGAGAGAGGCATTACAGCACTGCATAAGGTGTTTAACATCATATATGAGACAGATCACTACCCCAAACAATGGTTGAGCTCTACTTTTATCCCCTTGCCTAAAAAGGCAAATGCAAGAAGATGCGAATACTATAGACTTATTAGCCTGATGAGCCATGCCCTAAAAATATTTCTTAAAATCATTCACCAAAGAATATTCCGAAAGTGTGAAAGAGACATGAGCGACTCACAATTTGGGTTTAGGCAAGGGTTAGGCACAAGAGAGGCAATAGTCGCAACACAAGTGCTTGTCCAGAACTGCTATGACCAGAGAAAGGACGTTTGCCTCTGTTTCATAGATTATGAAAAGGCATTCGATCTTGACAGCACCACAAACTAATGCAGCTCCTCAAAAGGCTCGATATAGATCAGAAAGACATCCGGTGCATTGAAAACCTATACTGGAACCAAACAACACAAATAAAACTAGACAATGATATGTCCGACAACATACAGATCTGAAGGGGGGTGCGACAGGGATCCGTGCTCTCTCCACTTTTATTCAACTTATATTCCGAAGCAATTTTCCAAGAGGCTCTGGAGGATATGGAAATGGGAATCAAAGTTAATGAGACGTGAGTCAACAATATCCGTTATGCGGACGATACCGTCCTATCGCTGATAATATGCACGACCTACAACAATTGGTCAATAAGATAGAAGAACAGAGTAAATCAATGGGCCTAGACATCAATACCAAAAAAACAAAATTTATGATTATTTCAAGAGATATAAATATGTTTGAAAACGCCACCATAACATTAAGCGCAATGCCTTTAGAGAGATGGATAAATTCAAATATCTAGGAATTTGGCTCCTTGAAGACTGGGCATCGGACCATGAAATAAAATGTCGCATTGAGCAAGCCCGACAGGCATTCTTGAGGTTTCGAAGGGTGTTTACATGTCCCGACTTTGATCTTAACCGTCTGAGGTTCGTAAAGTGATACGTTTGGTCGGTGCTTCTTTACGGCATGGAAGGCTGGACATTGAAAGCGACTGCGATTAACAAGTTGGAGGCTTTCGAGATGTGGCTGTATCGCAGAATCCTTAAGGTGCCTTGGACAGCAAGATTGACAAACGAAGAAATTCTGAGACGCGTCGGCAAACAACGTGAATTATTTGAATTAATCAAGAAGAGAAAAACGGCGTATCTAGGGCACATTATGCGAAACAACAAATATCAATTTTAACACCTACTGATCGAAGGCAAAATTGAAGGAAGGAGAGGGATCGGAAGAAAGAAGATGTCTTGGCTGAGAAACATCAGGCAGTGGACAGGACTACACGATATACAATCCTTAATACATATAATAAATGTTATCGCAAACATCCATTAGTGGATAAGCATTGGAAGGAGAAGATAGTTTGAGTGACGCAATCGAACTCCCACTCTTACAATTTTATCCTTTAAAAAAGGTGCCAGGCTTAACATGCTGCTTTTGTTTCCAACATGACCTTTCTCAATCAAATCTTGAAGTTCAGAGACAAATGATTCGCGTTGTGGAAGCTCTATCAATTTTTGAGTTGCTTGTCTCAGTTCTTCAATTTTCAAATCGTCCAAATTTCTTTGGTTCTTGCTAGACCTGCAGTTTTTTACAAAACGCAAACAATAAGCCATTACTCGCTGCATTCTCGTAAAATATGAGAACCTATTGAACGGGAATAAAACATTTTGAGACAATTCTGGATAGGTCTTTGTGATTTTTAATTCTGGTAATGAGTTGAGTGATTTTGTGCTTGTTAAACTGATGTCAATCGGCCAATTGTCTTCAGAATCGTTCAGCCATACAGGTCCATCAACCCATATTTTATATTTGGAAAATTCTTTTGACGAGATACCACGAGAAAGGATATCTGCGGGGTTTTCATTCGTCGGTACATATCTCCAATCTGCTGAAGATGTATGTCTTTGTATTTCTGTAATACGATTTCCTACAAAAACTTGAAATTTGTGCGGTGATGATCTAATCCAACTCAAGACAACTGTTGAATCACACCATAAATATACAGAGTCAATTGTAATTGTTAAGGAAGATACTACCTTTTCATAGAGATGAGCCAGAAGAAGTGCCGCACATAGTTCTAATCGCGGAATGCTGAGCTTTTTGAGCGGCGCAACTCGAGTTTTGGAAATAAGTAGTTGAGTTTGAACATTATTCAAACTATCAATAGATCTCAAATATATGCATGCAGCATACGCCTTTTGAGAGGCATTGGAAAATCCATGAACTTCCAGCTTTGTATGGGTTTTAAAAGATGCGTGCCGAGGAAAAGTACAAAAATTGAGGTTATAGAGCTCTGATCTAAACAATAGCCAGCTATTAGAGATCTCTTGTGGGACCTTATCATCCCAATCAATTTTTAAAGTCCATAAATGCTGCAATAATAATTTTGCTTGAATCACTACTGGACCTAGTAGCCCTAAAGGATCAAAAATCTTAGCAATCTCTGCAAGAATGCGTCTCTTTGTTATAGCTTGTGGCATTTCTGAAATCTTAATATCAAATGAAAAGGTATCACTAGTACTAGACCATAGCATACCTAGGGTTTTAGACTTTTCGGATGAATTAAAGTAGAACTTATCTGCAGAAGAGCAAGATTCCTGCAAAGAAGATAACACTTCTGGATCATTGGTTTTCCATTTTCTCAATGGAAATCCTGCTCCAGCAAGAATTGAGAGGACATCTGCACAAAGATCAGTTAACTCTTTCACTGTAGAAGCTCCAGACAAAAAGTCATCAACATAGAAGTCCCTACCAATAGCCCGAGATGCTTGAGGATAGGAAGCTTCATTTTTCAATGCAAGCTGTTTGAGGCATCTAGTCGCCAGAAATGGAGCACTGGATGTACCGTACATGACTGTATCTAGAGAGTAGACTTGAAGAGGTTCTTCTGGGTTAGGACGCCAAAACACAACTGGAGTGCTTTAAATTCATCTGCAATCAAAATTTGTCGATACATCTTACAAATATCTGCCGAGACTACATAAGAGTGCTGTCTGAATCTGACAAGTATAGATATAAGATCTTCTTGTACTCGCGGGCCAACCATTTGTAAGGAGTTATAAGAAATTCCTGTGCTTGTAGGTGACGAACTGTTAAAAACAACTCTCAGTTTAGGAGTGGAACTGTCTTCTCTCAAAACACCATGATGTGGTGAATAATATTTTTTTTGATCTGTTGAAGAATTAAATTTTGACATGTGTTGAAGATCCTTGTATTCTTGCAAAAATTCAGTATACATTTCTTTGAGGGCTGGATTAGAACTGAATTTTCATTCAAGGGATAGAAACTGCCGTATTGCGGTCTGCTTAGACTCCCCAGCAACGTAGTCGAGTCTTTCAATGGAATATGAACAATGAATCGACCATCACGATTTCTGGAAAATGTCTGTTGAAAATGAACTTCTGCTTGTTCTTCTTCATTTGACAGTGATGATTGGGAAATTGATATTTCTTCGATTTCCCAGAACTTGGTTAATAGGGAATGAAGATCACTTGTTCGTGAAAAATGGCAAGAAACATTAGCAACTTGATTTGAACCAACTGATCCTGCAACAAACCATCCTAATCTGCTATTTTGAAGAATAGGCATATCCTCACCCAATGATTTCGAACCATTGCACAGAAGTCTGTAGAAAAGACATGCTCCGATGATAATGTCGATATGATCAGATTCAAAGAAACGAGGGTCGGCAAGATTCACATCAGGAATCATCAGAGATTTGGGGTCAATAGAAACACTAGGTAAATCATCTGTGATATTTGGTAACACCAGACAATCCATCTTTGATCGGAAACTAGAATGGAAAGACTTGAATTCAATCTCACATTGATTTGACATATGTGCATGCACTTGTTGATTAATGCCACTGACAGACACATTTGTTTGACTCTGAGGCAATTTGAGTTTATCAACAAGATTCTTAGATATGAAATTGGACATAGAACCACTATCTAATAGGGCTCGACAAGTGTGATATTGTCCCTTGAAATCCTTGACACGAGTTAAGGCTGTTGCTAGCAAAACTTGATTTGTACTCAATGAATTAAGACTGAAACTTTGAGTATTGCAATGCTCAGACGGACTTAGTAAATGAAAATGGACTGCTAAAGCAATGAGAAGAAAATCACTGGAGCATGGGCGCCGCCATGATGGGACAATTTAAGTTGGTGCTTCTGATTTTCAGTGGTGCCATCGTTGAAAAATGCAGAAATCTGTAATGCCTGATTTACATTAAATTTTATTTCGAAGTGGAACTGTCAAATTTCCGCTTGGCAAACGGGAATCATATGTCACTATTCACATTATATTTGGCGGAAGCGTGACACAAATTCAATGTAGATGGTAACATATGATTCCCGTTTGCCAAGCGGAAATTTGACAGTTCCAATTCGAAAACAAATTGAATGTAAACCTTATTTGAAGCTACTGTCTGATTCCGAGGTTATGTTAATCAATATAAATTAAAGCAAATAAATAATAAGATAGAGGACGACGGATATTGTTTTTTTTTTTTTCAAGTGTCTGTGACTTCTCGTTCCCGTGGTTTCTGTGCATATTGAAAAAAATAAAACCGCAGAATGCATAAATCTTGAAACTTCGACTATCTCAAGTACCCATATACCTATTTTCCGGGGTCAGGGTCCAAGTAGGTAGGTACAACACAATAGATCAAGTGCTATTCGCTACTTATAATGCTGTTGAGAGGACATTTACTATAGGTGATGATACCTATTTTTGAAAAATTGAGTTGAATGAAGGCTAATTTTTTGTTAATAATAATCCAACACAATAGGTTTCATAGTTTTATAAGTATCTAGAATAATATCATAAACCCTGCACAAAATCACAATGTAAATCTTGAATTTTGAGTATAGGTATCTTCTTGAAATCCAAAATGCAAATCAAAATAATAGGTGACATAGGACATGGACATTACCTCAAACCCAAACCTCAAAAACAAAACAATCACTAATCAGCTGTCTTTCTGCATTTTTCAATGGCCACATAAGAGGAATTGCAGCGCTGCATCGCTTTTCTCGAGCGATCCCACTGAAATTACATAAATGATAATTTCTACCACTGTATCACAGTTCCTGCGATAAAGCGAAAAAAATATATGTTTTTTCGCTAGACTACTGTGCTGCATTACAGCGAATCATGTCATTCCAGTCGGACCGCTAAAATATGGCGCTAGTTTTCGGAACGCAGCCTTAAGTGGCACGTCAAAAAAATCAGAGATACCAACTCAAATTGTCCCATCATGGCGGCACCCATGCTCCAGTGATTTTTGGCAAGGTCGGCCATATGCATTAGCAGTCCGTGAATGCTCAAGATTGGAAAAATCCGCCAGTTGCTATGGCTGCTACATTTGTTACACTATTATTACTTGAAGGATGCAATAAAGTATTATGTTTTTGAGAACAATGCCTACAAGTTCCATACTTGCAACGACTGCCGTCATGGCCTTTCCTTAAACAATTTAGACAAAGTTGCATTGATTTAACTTTATCTGCCTTGTCTACATAAGCCTTCTACTTGAAACTCGGCCAGTCACTAAACCACTCACTGCATAAGAAAGTGACATAAACTCAGGACATTTGTATATTGAATGATTCTTTTTACAATAATAGCATGACAAATTTCCAGAGTAATGTTTATTTGATGAATCTGATTTAGAATTTGAGGCAAAACACTTTTCTCTTTGTTTTGGTTTATGTATTGAAAGTTTTTCTAAAAGATCTGCCCTTGAACTTAAAAATGATTTTAAATCAGAAATCGTTGACATTTCTGTATCCTTTTGACTTTGCTCCCAAAGAGAAACTGTTTCCGCATCAAATTTGGTAACAATGAGATAAACGATCAAAGGATCCCAAGAATCTATTTTGATACCCATATTTTCAAGTGATCTTAAATTTTTTGACAAATTATCAATCAATATTCTAACAGAAGACGCTGAATCTGATTTAATTTCTTGTAATGAAAAAAGAGCTTCTATGTGTTTATGAATTATAAATTTTTTGTTATCATATCTCTCACATAAAATGTTCCAAGCAACTTCATAACTTTGTCTCGAGATTTCGATGTTTTGAATACAATGTACTGCAGCACCTTCCAATGATCTACGCAGATAATGGAACTTTTGCACTGGGTCAAGAGAATCAACATTGTGAATAAGCGATAAAAATAATTCCTTAAAATCACACCATTTTTCATGGTTCCCTGAAATTTTGGGTTAGTTTGGGTTAGTAGATCAATAGCTGGTAACTTAACATTGATCGCTCTAGTTATTTGAGGATTACTAGATGATGAAGGTTGCTTGTTCGAGGTATCCAACAAAAATTGATTTGCATCTGAAATCACTTTATAATGAAGGTTTTCAAATAAGTTATCATCGTCTTGTTTGAACCGGTCAAGGTCAATTGTTTCTAATTCAAACTGAACTTCGTTATACTCTGAAAGAAGATTACTCTCTAGATCCTTCAATCTAGTGTCTATTTCTATTCGCTTTGAACTTGTAACGTCATCTTTATCTACGTTTGCTATAAATGCTTCAAATCTAGTTAATTTATATCCCAAAGAATTTCTCTTTCTTATGAGGATAGAAATTTTGTTTCCAAGCTCATCATTTGAAGACTCACTTGAAATAACATGTTCACCTTTCTTGGGCATCTTGGTTTAATCCGACAAGAAAAGCAAAACA
This sequence comes from Orchestes rusci, assembly GCA_958502075.1. Classification (NCBI taxonomy): domain Eukaryota; kingdom Metazoa; phylum Arthropoda; class Insecta; order Coleoptera; family Curculionidae; genus Orchestes; species Orchestes rusci. The sequence continues at coordinate 50,224,778 of OY293303.1, read as the reverse complement.
GAATATTGTCAACAACTATTCAAATTGTCAGAATATTATAGGTTGACAGAAATTTGACAACTAATCAAAAAATCACCAATTAGGTCGGTAGGAGAAAAACAATTGAATGTACTGAATATTAGCCTTTAACTTCTGCCCAACTGGAGCATATGAAAGAAAATGGATAAAAAATAGATTCGTACTACCTTACCACACTGTTGAGTTGTGTTCCTTCCAATGAACCATCGATTCAAGCTTCTTTGATAAGACTGCGTGCTCCGGGGGTTTGCCAACTTCTAATTCCTTGTAGGTATCTTCACTCTTGCTCCATGTGATCCGGATTAAAGGACCAACAAATGTATATGAATTGAGGGTAAACTGCCCTACATACACGACTTGCCTGTGGTTGAGCCCTTGACACTCTTTCAGACTTTGCCTCGTTGTGATTGAAATTCTGAAGTGGACTGTATTTTCTCTTGATGAGAATGATACAACGATGTTTATGGAAATTAATTTATTGAAGTTGAGAAAACTATTGCAGGGGAGCACTGCTTATAAGGAGAATAATGATTCGGTTCTTCGCTCCTTTTCTTGATTATTGTCTTTTGACGTGCGTCGTCATGGGTAACGGTTCCTTTTTTTATATCTCATTCAAAAAGTCTCTTAACATTAGGATTGGTTTAATATTACATATAATAAAGATTAAATAGATCCTAACCATATACGTATAACCAAGGATAAATGATAAATATATAAATGATAAATGATAATGTGCGTAAAACTACGCATCCATTTTTATCTTTATTATTCTAGAAACTGTGAAAATTGCTATCATTTATCAATAACATTATTTGATCATCAATTATCCAGGGCACAAAACCTGGAAAGACATGATGTTATTTTCAATTCAATTTTCTATTTCGACAAGCCGGCAACACTCTGATCAGGTAGTAGGTTTTCGTTTACGATCTCATTCATCTTCAGAGTACAGCGTTGAATGGCGTTACTGAATAGCTTGTTTGCGAATATTCCGGTCTTTTGCCTTACTTTGAACGTTTTGTGGTGATATTTTGTGTTGTGTTGAACTTTTTTATAGTGATGAAGAGTGTTGTGTGCCAAAAGACTATTTTTTCGGGAGATAATTTATCTTTTCATAATCAAGCAAACATGTTTATTCCAAACGTCAAACAGATATCGATTAGTTGGATGGCTGCCATCAGTAGCGTCCCTTGGGTTAAAATGATAAAAAATAAAAAATCCTCATTCTATTGACCAAGATAATATTGAAACATTATTTTAAAATAAGGATACAGTACATCATAGACGATTTTCAAATTATACATAATAGAGCAATGCGTGTCATTATTGGATGTAATCGTTATGCGCCAATCAAAAGTATGTTACATGTGCTTGATATGTTGTCAATAAGACACAAAGTTATGTTTAATGTATTTGTGTTGGTTTTTAAAATTAAACGAAAGCTGCTTCCATCCTATATTTGTGATAAAACTACGAGATTTGAAAACTTGCACAAATATGATACTAGAAATAAGACTGATTTTAAATTAGAAATAAAAACAACGTCTAGTCATAACTTATAAAGTTCTATTTTGTGTAGAGGTTTGTCAGAATTTAATGGTTTGCCTTTGGAGTTGAAAAACTGTGATAATCTAAAAGTGTTCAAAAGACTGATTCGTGCACATCTACTAGAAACTTTTTGATGTACTTGTATTTTGCGATATTTTATTCAGTCTTCTTTTGTTACTTGATGTATTTTATGCTTTTGTTAATATCAATATTTTTGTATCCTGTATGTTTATTTATTTTATTTTATTCTATCTATTACACAGACAGTTTTTTGTATAGCTATTTATGCTAATAAAGATTATTATTATTATTATTTCATGAGACGAACAAACGACTTGATACTGTGAAACGCAATAGAATTAGGAGTGTTAATACAAAAACTGTACATTTTAGAGGCGAATAAAGAATACATTATTTGTAGAGTAGTTTTATTATTGTAGGTTAACAATTATTATACATCTATGGATCCTACACATTGAGAGAGAGTTATTCTGGAAATAGGTTACATAATGAACGTATTCAAATTGGATTTCAAGGATCCTTTTTTATTCCAAGAAAGTATTCGTAAATGTGAGCATTTTGGTATGGCCATCAACTTTTTAATTTTAACTAAACGCTTGTTTTTTTATGTGAAACAAAAAAAATGTGAAGCCACTTCACACAAAACCTCCATCTACCTTTCATTTTGAGTTTCTCTATGAAAGGAATCACCTTTTTCATCGCATTTTCTTGAATAAGAAATATTTCGAAAAAAAATATTACCGCACTTTGTTTTTCACCCTGTCTCGCAATCCCAATCTTTCCTATTGAAATTTTGAAAATGTGTCTCGAAGAAGATTCCTCCATTATGAAATTTCCCAAGCGATATAATGTTTGAAAAAAATTGTTTCACCCTGTATCGCAACCCCCTATATTTTTCTCATGCATTAGTATCGCGTTATGATCTATAACATAGATGCATAACCACGGATTATACGTCTATGATCTATACTTACTTTCCTTTATTATGATACCCCACAAGTGGTATTTTCTTGACATAACCTTTTCATCTTCAGTTTTGCTACCCCAATATATTTTTAATAATATTCAGTGATTTTCCTGCAATATGATACCCAACAAGCCATGTTATTTTCAAATGGAAATGTTTCCTTGTCAATAAACTCTTTTTTAGTCCATTTCAATTCCTTCGCATTTGACGTTTTTGCCCAACGAAAGTCTCAAGTTTTATGATACTTACTTGGTATGTACCATATTTGGACTCAATTGGTCAAAGCCTTTGAGAGCTAGTTCGACAACAGACAGAACGATTGAAGTGAATGTCATTTTCGATCTCTAGAAACCTCAAAACGTGTAAAAAAATAAGAATCTGGAGAAGTAATTTTCACATGATTACAATAAATTCCTTTCTGAGGAAAGTAAAAATAGAAATTTTAGGAAAGAAATGAAAATTGGAAAACATATTATTCGAAATTAGAAATATCTGACAAGTTCATTCTATGGCGTTTTTCTCAAAATATACGACAGTCACGTAATTGATCCGAAACTCCCGTACCAGAACCAAAACTGAGAAAGAATTAAGGTACTCTTCGATTTTATGAGTTAAAAAAACTGAAAAAATTATCAGGTCATAAATTTTACCATCATTGAATAGGGAACCCACACGAAAACCGAATGCCAAATTTATCGAACGGAAAAACACAGATCTACAAAACTCGAATGGATAAATATCGCGCAGAATTTTAAAGGAAAGGTTTTGTGTCGAACAAAAGTATTTCGATCGGAAAATTATCGAAAAGCTGGAATGTCGAAAATGTTGTTTAGTGTTCAACGCGCAGACTCGCAGCCAGAAATGTAGGCAGTGTTGCCATGACGTCTGTAGGATCAAATCTGCTTTATACCTGGGTTTAGATTCAATTTAATTTCGAAGTGGAACTGTCAAATTTTTGCTTGCCAAATGGGAATCACATGGTACCATCTACAATGTATTTGGCGTAAGCGTTACTTTGAACATAATTTCGTAGATGGTACCATACGATTCTCATTTGGCAAGTGAAAATTTGACAGTTCCACTTCGAAATTAATTTGAATGTATGTTAACCTTACTTATTATTATTTACAAATAATATCATTTTTATGCAACGTAGCAAGGTTTACATTCAATAATTTCAATATTCAATCTGTTGAACTCATGAATTGACTGAAACTCATATAAAGTTCTATAAACACGCAATTAATGTTGAACTACTCTAACTTTCTAATTTCCAGGTAGTAGGGGTACCTGCAATAGTATGAATTATTGTGGAAAAATAATTTAAACATTGAGTGTGATTATGCAATAGCAATATGTAGAAGCAGAAGAACGAGTGATTACATGAAAAATACTTTATGTAGCAACAACAGCGATTACAGACGTAGGTATTGAACTCTAGTGCCTTCATTAATTTAATAAATAAAATTGGTGGTGAAATTCACAGCATAAAGGGTACGTATCAGACAAATCATAAGAAAACTGAAAAAGTAGGTGGAACACTACACAATAATTAGGATTCAAAGAATATACCATGGAATATACCCTCACAAATTGATTTGTCAGTTTTATGGAAGGTTGTATCCATATAAATTATAACTTGCTGGAAGACACAATGACATATAATATGCTGAACTGCAAATGGCAAAAACGCTTTTACAACAAGCCTCAAAGCCTCAAGGTACCTACAATAATTCTATTACCTATAAAATTATGTTTGGGCAGAAGAACCAATTTTTCATTATTAGAATTTAAGACTTTTAAAACCAATCTTGGAGATTCTATTTTTACACTGTGATCCTGCTTAAAAATAAGAAGAAAATTTCCTATAAACATACCTATGTCTGAAAATGCTTCATTACAAACGAGCTACAGGGTGTTGAAGTTTTATTTTTGTTTTTTCTAGACAGGGTGTCCCTAAAATGTCTGTACAACATTAACCACAAATTCCTCAACCCAAAATAAGGCGATCTAGGCAAACTTATCTATATCCCAAATTCCTTCGTTGAGTCTACAGGGTAATCTATGATAAGTAATGACACCTCAATATTTTGGTTTCGAATTGTTAATTTCAAGTTAGGGAGGTGTTTCAGTCTAATTTTGTCTGTAACTAAAATAGCCTCCGTTTTGCTTATATTAATTTATATTTGTCACCTATTGAAGTACTCAAAAGGTTTTGATAATTGTGAAGTCTTAAGCAAATGATCGAAATTTTGCGGGCTGAAGTATGTATAAATTTAAGTGTCAGCAGCATATAATTAGATAGTTCTGATGTAGTATATATGTACTTGGGTGTATCATGAATTAAATTGGGTCTGAAATTTATCCAGAATATGCTCCCTACTGCTTGGTTCTTACTTAATAAAAAGTTTCATTATGTTAATATAATCATTTTTTGTGATGAGTACCTAGTTATATAAGTTATTGTAGCTGCCACCTTGTTACGTTGATAATAATTAGGTATATACGAATTGTTTTTGTTGGAATTAAAAACACTTGAATAAATAAAGAAAATAAAATAAATAATTTACGGAAGGCAGTAAGTTTTTTTTTGTAACCCCTGCATCAAAAGCCTTCAAGGTGTATCTACATTATGCGGAAACAGTCCGGTCGGCATGACATAACCATTGTTGCAGCCCAGACCAAACAGTCAATCTGAGGACACTGCAGACCGACGGAAAAGAAGACTTCTCGAAATTTTTCGGAACAGCGCAGTTGTCAGTGTTACCCAATCAAGTGATTTACTGTCATAATCCAACTCATTAAGGATCAGCGAAAATACTGCCGAACGGCACGTTCAAACCGAATTGGTAATAATTCCACAGTGTGAGCGTGTCGCCGAAGTTGAAGAATTTCGAGGTTCTTGGGACACTATGCACTTATCTGGTGTCCTAAAAACCTCGACATTCTCGACTTATTTCAGTTTTCGATAAACACTTCCAAGCCAATACATTTCCAGGAAAATTTTATTCTTTTTATAAATTTAAAGAAGGTTCATAGACAATGGGGAACTTGCATGAAAAATTAAATCGATTTTTTTACTGCAAACTGAAGAAAATCGGAAAAAATGGATGCCAATTTTATCCTTATTTAATAGAGAATTTTATGACGATTCTAACGATATATCGTATAATAGGGTTATTTTTAAAAACAAAGTTTTCATGGGCATTTTTTCTGATTTATGTTTTATCTCAACGTAGTTGATCTAGTTATCTATGGAACAAAACCATTGTAATGTATGAAGTTGGATGAGGCTTACTGATCTTCGATTAAGCCTGGGTTGATTAGAAAGGAAAGCCATCAAGCCGAAATATCGTATATTGACCACAGTACGATAGCCAAGGGACGACGATTTACTTTATACTTCCCATCTCTAGATGATGTTATAGGTATCGGTGTCAATAATATTCTGTATGGTTCTTGACCCGTGTGAGGGCAGTGCCTTGTCAGCATGCATATTCAGCTTGTTTAGATATTGTCACACCGGGGGAAGTGCGATTTGGGGTCGAGGTGATAAAAGAAATACTTGTTAACGTTGACTTTCTATTGATATCATGAAGCAAAAATCAAAGAACATTAAATGAATGACAATATAAAAAATGATCAAAACATTGATTTGGGCCTAAACAATCAATTGCGGTTTCCTGGAGAATATAAATAATTATTGTATTTACATAACTGTCTTCAATTGGCACATTTTCTTACACTCGAATGCCCACAGTTTTAGTTTAGGGCGACCTTCCGACACCCGGGTTCTCAACTGACTCCCGGGATTATGATTTTCTACATTGACTTCAATTCTTCCTTGTCAGCACTTTATTCCGTTCGTTGGAACTAAATAATATTGCTATATCACACAATATCGAGGAAATGTACTTTGTTGGAATTAGAATCGATTTCGAAAATTAAATAATATACTACTTGAGGAGCAGAATTTCTAAATGCATTATGTCCATTTTTGGATTTTGCTGACAAATAAAGAAAAACAGCCAAAGATTAACCAAAAAATTGTTATGTTCAGAAAAAATGGATGAAAAAACATGCATGTTTCACCTACATGAAAAAAATCCAGTATTGATCTTGTCCTTGAATATTTAAAAACACTGTTAAACAAACTGTTTGTATTTTCGACAAAGGACAAAATGCATAATATAGAATGTCTGCACCCCATTTAATTATTGCAACATTTGCGGGCATCGATCTCGTCTATGAACAAAAAAAAACTTATTCTACAATAGAATCAGATGAATCAATGGGCAATCTCTAAGAAAAGCAACCACCTACCTAATTCAGTTTTGAAAAGATGCAACGTTTGCATGAACACCTAATAACGATAGAATGTGGGTAGAATTTTCGAAAATATTTTGTAAAAACTAAATAAAATAACCATGGCAACCGTACCCACCATCAATGCTTTATTTCATGTAGGTATCATGTATTAAATCTTTTACCATCATAGGTAACTGGGTAACTAGCTAGATTAACTTTAATCAACTTGACCATTGTTTATTGTTTATCTTCTCTATTGTTTTCTATTAAGAAGAGTGACATAAAAGTGTGAGGTTATGTTACGCATGACACTGGACACGAGGACAATTGAGTCAATTGGATTCTACATGACATATCGACACTGTTGTCATTTTTCTTCTAGGATCCCTACGGCCGATTGCACCAACCTATTTCTATCCATGAAAATAAAACCAACAATCAAGTCAACTCCACTCTTCCTCTTTTTTCTCGCCGGTTTGAAATTTACTCTAGTCTCGATTAGAGCGCTCAGCGTGCACCCTCTTTGAACTTTTTTCATCTCACGATATAAGTAGGTCTCACTTCGTATACTCAGCCAGCTGATAATTTTAAAGATTCATCTCCTGACCACGTCTTCATTTTCAATTTGTTCTTGTTGCACCACAACATCATCGGTACAGCAAAACAAATAGGTACGTTTCGTTTCTCTCGAAACATGTAGGCAACAAACAAAAATCGTGTGTATATCGGTGTTCACGATTTTTTTTATTGTGCACCAACGTAGCATATTGGAAATCTAGACAGAAATCACGCGCTGCCTTTATGATGTGATACATTGTCGCGAAACAAAAGTATCCAGAGTGGATTCGCTACTTATGTTCGCACCCCTACTATATGGATACCAAATTTCATAAGAACATTCATTTTGTTCATTTTACGAAGTTATTTTTCTGTTTGACATGATATGAGCTCCAAAAAAACCAAAAAAACTTATCACTTTTCATTATTTTAATACTTTCATGACGTTTTGAAAACAGCTTCTATCTACAACCGTGCGATAACTAATATATAGCGCACGATTCTGCGTGTTGTACTATATTACATTTTTTATCTATGCATATTACCGCTCGTCGTGCTGTAAAAATTGTATTAGCGCATGTTGCTGTTAGCAGCGTGCTATAATTTTATTATGTTACTATACCAACGTTCACTCGTTAATTCTGTCGAGGACGGCAAAATGTCAGAGACCTATTTTTATTTATTGTAAACTTCTTTTTCCTACAGCCGTGCGGAAAATTCAATTTTCCGCACCGATATCCGTGTGGAAAATCAGATTTCCCGCACCAGTGCGGAAAAATTGACAATATCATAAGCAAACAGCAACCACGTTTCCAGGTAACTATGGTCGCTTGGTTACACATTTCGACATTCATTATCATTTATTTGTCATTAGTTGCATCAGAAACTTTTAAATTACGAATTATATCCTTATTTCCGCACGTCTGTAGAAAAACTATTGTACCTAACACTTGCGGAAAATGTTTTTCCGCACTTGTTAGGTAAATAGCTATTGGATATTTTGTCACCGCACGATTGTAATATGAAGTTTCAACATGATGTTAACAATAATACATAATCTTTCATCAATTAACGATTTTTTCCACTCACTCTTTTTAGTCGGCATTTGACCCCCTTAGGGGCAGAATTTCGCAAAATAACGTAACAAATATCTATTTAATTTCATTTGAGATTATTTTTACGACGTTTCAAAAATACATAATCTTTTATCAATTAATGATTTTTCTCACCTCATCTCCTTTGAGCCCGACTTTGACCTCCTTAGGGGTTGAATTTCAAAAAATAACGAAACATGTGTTTAATCAATTTCATTCAAGATTATTTATATGAAGTTTCAAGTTGATGTGACCAAAAATACATAATTTTTCATCAATATATGATTTTTCCTACCCCCACCCCCTTAGGGATAAAATTTCGCAAAATAAGATGGATGATAAATATTATAATAATTGTGCTGTGTGTCAAAAGTCAAAACACATTCTCAACTAAAGGGAACCTAGTGTACATGGTACAGTGTGGTCAATTTATCTTGTCCACGTTTTAAACCTGTCTTGCTCGTCATATTTAATATCTTATCGAAGTGAACCAAAGAATATGTTGTAGGGCTACCTGCCAAGTTTTTATTGTGATATCGAAACCAATGATATACAGGGATTTCAAAGGAAAGGGGAGACGAGTGATACCTCATTTTAAAGGTCTTCACATCCTTATTACACCCTGAAGGAACCTTTGAGGTCACTGTTTCGTTCCAATTTTTAAATTTTGGGCCAGTATTATTTTCCAAAATGACACTCAATTGACGTTTTGACATTCTCAGCAGCTGTCACTACTGTCTTGAGAAATGCAGAACGTCCTCAAATATTTTGTTTTGTTAATTAAATCATCAAGGATACGAAGTACTATTCACATGAATATTTATAATTTTCATTTCAATTGAAGTTGAAAAATATTTCAATCTCCAATATATGAGAACGGTCTGCATTTCTCAACCAGTAGTGACAGATGAGAATGTCGCATTGTTATCAGTTATCACTTGAAACGCCGATATCTGGGAAACAATGAATTAAGGCAAAATAATACCTATATTGGAGAAAAATAAGTGAATTATTTTTTTTCATTGACTTGCCTGAATTTTACACCCAATATCAATCTTGTCAAATGAATAAAATAGAGATTGTCCGTTATCTGTAACCAATAATCTGTAAATCACGCCACGCACATCAAACTTTTGCATTTCGATTTTGTCGTCCGCTTCAAAATAAAGGTAAGTTATATTTTTTATAAAAAGAAGAAGAAAAAGAGTTTCTTTATTTAAAAGAAAAACAGACTCAAGAGCAGGGTCATTTACACATCAATAGTTGAATAATCTTAATTCTAAATACAAAAAGGAAAAAATGATGTGCAGCATCGTACACGTGGCAGAAGTGAAACTTCTTCCTCCACTATTAAATATTCTTTCAATTTTTTTGATGAAATTCCAAATAGAACCTATATACCTGATTTGAACATAATCCTTTGGAAAATAACAAAACTATGCAAACATAACCTAACTACCTATATATTTTTTTTAATTCCTTAATCAGATCCCAAATAGAACCTACATGACTAATTTGAATAAAATCCTTTGGAAAATAACAAAACTATGTAAACATAACCTCACTGAGTTATTTTATTTTTATTTTTTTTGATCAAATCCCAAATAGAGCCTACATACCTAATTTGGACAAGATCCTTTGACAAATATAAAACTATGCAAACATACCCTAACTACCTATGTATTTTTTTAAATTCCTTAATCAGATCTCAAATAGAACCTACATACCTAATTCCTAATTTGATTAAAATTCTCTGGAAAATAACAAAACTATGTAAACATAACCTCATCAAGTTATTTTTTTTTTAATTTTTTGATCAAATCCCAAATAGAGCCTACATACCTGATTTGGACAAAATCCTTTGACAAATATAAAACTATGCAAACATAACTTGACTACCTATGTATTTTTTTGAAATTCCTTAATCAGATCCCAAATAGAACCTACATACCTAATTTGATCAAAATCCTTTGGAAAATAACAAGATTATGCAAACATGACCTGACTATGTAATTTTTGTAGACATTTTTTGATCAAATCCCAAATAGAACCTACATACCCAATATAAACAAAATCCTTTGGAAAATAGCAAAACCATGTAAACATAACCTCACAAAGTTATTTTTGTTACATTTCTTGATCAAATTCAAAACTAGAACCTACATACCTAATTTGAACAAAATCCTCTGAAAAATAACAAACTATGCTCTCTGAAAGCGTTACCGTTACATCGTTACATTTGCGTTTCATATTTTGCAGTTCACTCCCCATTGCCGACAAAATATCAGAACGCCGCAAAAGAAGTTTCGCTTCAAAAATAGATGCAAAGACAAAATAAAACGAAAAAAAAAGTTCGCATAAACAAATTGAATTAATTTTCTTTTTATTCAATTATTGTATTTTCACAATCTGGCACGATACAATAATGAAAAACCATTATAAAACTCGACTCAAAATCAAACACAAACCACAAAACACATACCAATAATAATAACCAGTTTCCAAGAAAAACATAATGCACAAAAACTGTACAAGGAAAAATCCGGCCCTGGAAGACACACCTGACGTCAGCAATCCGCTGATGAAAAAACCTCCCACTCTAACCCGGAACGCAACTTAGGCGTCACTCGCCGTTTTCGCGGGTATTTTGCCAGTTTGAACTTAAGTTATTTATTGCGACGTTAATATTTTTCGTATGCAAAAAAAGAATTGTACGAATACTTTTCAAGTCCAATTGATCATTTAGATGCAATAAAAAAAATACGTGCAAGGGGCCTATTTGCATACATTTTCAAATGACTTGAAATTTTAAATACGTATTATTTGAAAGTCACCGGCGAAAAAAATTTCCGAAATACCCAAAAATATACTTAATAAATGAAAAAGAAGACGCGATTTTCAATGCATGATCGCAAAAGGGGTGGGGCTATATTATCCACCCGAGAGAGAGAGAGAGAGAGAGAGAGTCATCTCAGTCAATACGTCAGACGGAGATAGATAGTGTATTCTGTGACGTAGTGGATGTTCATTGGCGCTCTTTAATCGGTGATTACTACATAATTAGAGGTCGTAGGTTGATTTTTTAAACATCAATGGCATCAGTACTTACTAATCCTTTTCTTTTATCATATTTCAAAAAAATGTGCAAATTGCTCATTGGGTCACCGGATTGCTTGATGCGCAGTTCAGTTCGAAACTCGTTCGACTAGTGAGTTTATCTTTTGTGTTTTAGTATCATGGAAGAATAGGTGACTTTATCAGAGTTTCTAATGAGTTGATAAGTTTCATCAGACGGTTGACAAATAATAGCCTAGCTTATACCGACAACTTGGTCCGCGGACCAAGTACCAAATTCGGACTATATCCGAACCAAATATTTGGTTCGAATAGTGTAAACAGTTGCGGACTAAGCTGGTCCGCTCTTGGTTCGGTACTCGCCAGCAAGTATACCGAACTAAATTTGGTTCGATCTGGATCAAAATTTTGAGGTTATTATTGTGAATTGTGTTGGTTCTGAGTTTCTAAGGCAATCCGTACTTACTCATATTTTTTTTGGTTACAAATTGTGTTGATGAATAATTTCGACTTGTTTTTGACATTTGACGAATTGCGGGCGTACACATTTAGTTCACGCGTTGCAAGACGGTGTAAACGGGCAGGAAGCAAGCATTGGTCCTACCGTACTATCCCCACCAGCTTGGTCCTATCGGACCGAACTAAACGAGTTATCGATGTAAACTAGGCTAATGTAGTTATATTGCACTCACGTTGTTGACAAAAAGGAAACTGATACAGTGGAGAAAAGCTATAAAGAACTACTGAGTTCATAGCCCACCTGTCGAATTTGACAGAAAAGTCAATCCACTTTCGGCGCAGTACTACTTTGCTATTGCTCGTTGAAACTTTTGCACTGACTCCTAGGTAGTGCGTGATTTTTATACTCTGGAGCGAACCAAATGTACGACCACAGAGTGTGCGAGTTAAGAACTTGGGCCAGTCGGAATCGTCATATGATTGGTGAATTTGAGACAAATAAATTGGATATTGACCAATAATCACAGATTACGTAGGTATATGGCAAATATGTAGTTTCCAACTATGAATAACAATAACAAAAAAATAATAAATACATTTGACTAGAGTCGCTTGACAGTGACATCAGCAAAAGAATCTTGAAAATGAAGAAACAAAAATAGTACAAAAAATGCTTGGTCATCAATTTCAGTCATACAACAAAATATTGTTTGTACTTCAGATGTAAATTTCATACGGCCAACCGTTTGTTAAATAATACCTTGGTCGGATAAAGTTAATATATTAATCATGCACTCAGAAATTCTTAAATATTAACTAGCTGACCCAGCGAATTTCATTCCACCTTATAGTCAATAATGTCGTTTTAAATGAATTTTCCCATAATTTTGTCTTGTTATGAAATTTTTCCGATGCTTCAATAGTTATTCTACCTTTCGAGGAAGAGACAAATCCATTATTCAAAAATCATAAAAATCAGTCCAGCGACAGCGGTTCTTGAGTCTTGCGACACTCTGCGTCAGCCAAACGTCGCCGGATCAAAATTTCTCCTCTGAACTTTAGTGTAGAGACATGCTTTTATGGCAACCATGTTAGGCAGCTTAGACATTCCAAACATTCCATCACAAAACATTCCCCTCCACTTTTCGATAATTTTCCGGATCGTGCAAAATCCGCGCGGAATATATCCTTTCGATATTAATTGTTTCTAGTAAAATACGTTCTATATTTGTTTATACCTGTCTTTTCTGGTCGACATTAATCCTTTCGAAAATAGTGGGTGGACTCTGTCAAACAGAAAAATAACTTCGTAAAATGAACAAAATGAATGTTCTTATAAAATTTGGTGTCCATACATATGGTAGGGGTGCGAACATAAGTAGCGAATCCACTCTGGATCCTTTATTTCGCAACAATGTATCACATCATAAAGGCAGCGCGTGATTTCTGTCTAGATTTCCAATATGCTACGTTGGTGCGCAATAAAAAAAATCGTGAACACCGATACACACGGTTTTTGTTTGTTGCCTACATGTTTCGAGAGAAACGAAACGTACCTATTTGTTTTGCTGTACCGATGATGTTGTGGTGCAACAAGAACAAATTGAAAATGAAGACGTGGTCAGGAGATGAATCTTT
>OY293303.1:50042384-50210892 GCA_958502075.1 Orchestes rusci | reverse complement strand
CCTGCAGCAGGGGCAATCTAGGCCTGCCGCAACTTCCTTGTAAAGTACGTTTCGTTTTTGAAAATGTGACAATTTCACATCCTGTTCGAGTTCGTTGGTACTACTAACATCATTTTCCAAAGTTTGTTTTCTCCATATCTTGCTTGAAATAATGCTAGAAAGGTATGAAGGGGCCCCTACCGCCCTGCTTAGAAGGCGATCTAGGAAATTGCCCCAATGGCCCCTGCCTCCTAGATTGCCCCTGCTGCAGGCGTGTGAGAGTAGGGCCCTTTAGGAATTGACGATGTTAAACACTCCAAGAAATGCAAGAGTTCTATTCGGACATTCCTCAAGCCCCCTATCAAAAAACACTATATTTATTAGTTTTAATGTGACCTCAAAAATAAAAGTATTTTCATTTTTATTTTAAGCTATTATAGTTTTCCAAGTTTATACCTTAATACCTTCACTTTACTCAATACACAGGTTAAACATATAAATCACCCTGCGCCTACTACCTACCCTGTATTTTCTCAACTATTTAATCGAATTACGGATCATCTAAGTATACTTCATCATAATTTGTTTCTTATTTTGCATGTTTCCAGATAGTTATTTGAAATATATAGATCCATCATATCATGATAATTAAGACTACTAAGTATGCACAGAATTGTGGTCATTTTTTCCAAGCAAATCAACCGCTTTTTCAATTTATCTTCAAACTATTTGAAAACCTCCGTCTTCCCATAAGGGCAATCAGTGTGACAAAGATAGCAACCCCTTTCAAGTCCAATCAAAATATACCTATGCGCCAAAAAAATACGACAAAAATTGCCTCAGCTGTCGACATGACAGGGGCCCTTCCAGTTACGTAGTATCGAGTTCAATGGGTCGCATGCTCTCTTTGGACTTGACATTATTTGGATCTTGGATAAAATGTGACTTAATATTATTTACAGTTTCAGTTGCTTACATCATTGTTTCAAATCCCAATGTATTCTTTATCTTTCATGTTGTATTTCATGGTGTGTGTTTGAAAATAATAAATAAAATATGTTGCATAATTTTATTGATATAAATAACTACTCTTTACTTGAATTAATGCTTAATGGTATTTTTGGACTTAACATTGTTTGGATCTTGGATAAAATGTGACTTAGGAAAGGAAAGGAAGCAATGCACTTAACATAAGTTAAGTCCTGAATAATATTTTTTTCTAATATGCAAACTATGTTAAGTCCCATATAAAAAAAATAATAAATTACGCAGAAATAAGTCTTTCAAATTTTAAACAGTCACCAAATAGACTAATCATATGCCAAATATGAAAACCATAGGTTTAAAAATAACAATGTTAATTAGAAATCACCACAAAAAACATCTTTAAAATCGTTTTTCTCAGAACTATGTTTTGTGACTTAACTTAGTTTGCTTCTAGGGTACCGACATGCCTATCAACTTCACATTATACGCACGAAGTCTGAACTCCTTTTCTTTTATTTTATATTCATTAACTGCCTGTTGCCTTCTGAGTAAACCATCTTATAAAACCAGGGTTCGAAAATATCATGAAATCTAAATATCGTTATATCGGATATATATCCGAGATTCATCCAATTTTGATATTTATTTTGTAATGCTCGTCATTTTTTTTCCAATCCAAAAATTGATAAATATAACAATATATTGCCACTTTACTTCTTTTGTTCCAAAAGGAATTCATTAGTTCAATGAAATCGATCACAAAACAAAAGCAAAATTCGCTCAAGTCGGTTATAAGGTGATTCAGGAGTGAATCCAAATATTTCAACACGAGTTTCAACATATCCCGTCTAGGAAGTCAAATTTAAGCGAGTACATGATATGTTCCGATTTTGATTAATGGAATATTTTCAAATTTATCGATCACCTATTTAATTTTTTTATTTCGAATAATTGAATTCAAATTTATCATTTGATCCACACTCCCCGACAATAAATTCCGGACAAGAATAATTTGAGTGAATTTGATATCCCTGTAAGTTTTTTAAGTTTTGTCCGATTTTGGCAAAATTCTTACAAAAGTGTAGCCCTATGTCTCGAGATATCACCCTTCATTTTGGTTTTGGAAAAATACTGATGGCTTGGTCATTATACAGGGAGGAACAGAAGCTACTTTTTTACCCTCAAGTTTTTAACACCCTGTGGAAAAATTGAGCGGCAAAATTCATCTTTATCATGTTCTGTTGTGAAGTGCAATCTTTTCTCAACAAAATGTTTTTTTGGTCATGGTCAATATCTGCTTTTTTAAAGAAGATACAGATGTTTAAATAAAGTGCTGCAGTTTTTCGATATTTTATCAACAATGAATAAAAACATTCTTATAGACTTGCATGAAGTTTAGCCCTATGTCTTGAGATATTATCCTTGATTTTGGTTTTCGAAAAATACCGATGGCTTGGTCCTTATACAGGGAGGAACAGAAGCTTCTTTTTTACCATCAAGATTTCAACACCCTGTGGAAAAATTGAGCGGCAAAACCAAGCTTCATGATATTGTGTCGTGAAGTGCGATCTTTTCTCAACAAAATGTTTTTATATTCATGTCAAAATCTGCTTTTTTCGAGAAGATACAGATGTTAAAAGAAAATGCTGCAGTTCTCCGATATTTTATCAACAATGAATAAACATTCTTCTAGAGATGCATGAACAAATGTTCTAAAATTCCATATTGTCTCAATCTACCCAATGTTCCATATTGGAAAATTGTTCATTTCGAATACACTTTGGAGGCGGTAGTATCATGGTGTGGACTGGGGATCACTACATGGCCGTACAGATCTTGTTTAAATTGATAATGGGAAATCAAACACATGAGATAGGTATGCTAGGATTGCTAGGTAGTCATGTTCGCAATAGACATCTTCAAACCTTCCTGCTTTGCGAGAAGCACTTCTTTAAAAATAACAAATAATTCTCAAGATGCACCAAAAGTATGACATTCGCATGGCAGAAGTCATAGGGATACGATGTGACAACACGCGCTATTAATTTAAAAACATTTTGTTCATGCAAGTCTATAAAAATGCTTCCATTCATTGTTTATGAAATATCGAAAATCTGCAGCAATTTCTTTAAACATCTGTATCTTCTCTGAAAAAGCAGATATTGACATGACCAAAATAACGTTTTGTTGAGAACAGATCGCACTTCACAACAGAATATAATGAAGCTAGATTGAGCAGCTCAATTGTTCCACAGGGTGTTAAAAACTTAAGGTTAAAAAAGTAGCTTCTATTCCCCCCTGTACAATGACCAAGTCATCGGTATTTTTCCAAAACCAAAATCAAGGGTAATATCTCAAGACATAGGGCTACACTTTGATACAAATTTCACTAAAATCGGTCAACAAATAAAAAAGTTATAGGGATATCAATTTGACTCACATTATTCTTGTCCGGAATTTATTGTCGGGGAGTGTATTAATATTTATTTAATTTTGATTTCAGTTCAGTTATTCAATTGATCAAAGTACTCATCTATCATACGGGCATATTTTGCTTATTTTGATTTTGTAACATATCCATAAAATATTTCCATCTCCCCCTCAATCACCCTGTATGATTTAATTGAAGAAATAAGATTTGAGATCGATTTAAAACTATTTCACTTCACTTAATAAATTCATTGGTTCATCAACAGAATCCGAGAAAAATACCTACAGACATCAATTTTATATGTCTGCATGCAGATGCTTTTGCGCATTTGGCAAAAAAATACTTTTTTTACAGAAGCCTCATCGGGGATTTACCGTTCAAAAAAACGGTTAGGCATCGAATAATCGATGAACGACATAGTCGTGCACTAATTTTTTATGAAAAAAAACAAATTTGTCTACAGCTTGGCAAATTTTACATTTGTTATAAATATACATGATATACAGGGTGTCACACGGTCTATGGTACGTTAGACGTTTACGGAAAACTAGACATAGGATCGACCTGAAAATTTGGCTGAGCCCATAATCGAGTATGATCTATATTTTAAAAATATTTTCAGTTTTGCAGTGTTGCCGCTTCTTTCCAAAAGTCGTAACAACTTTCTTATTTTAAATGGACCACCCTGTATATTATTATTTTTTTGGATTCCTTGACTGATTCTAATCACTTTTGCTTGATATACTCCTATACCTATCGGCAGCGGTTTTCGAGATATAAATTAATTTATAATATTTTTGTCGTAAAACACATCAGTGGATTGAGTTCAATAATTTCGTACTTGAAAACGGTGGAGAGTTGAAATTGCTATGCCGACTAGAGGAAGGTAGGTTTATATGGTTCCAATGGAGAAACCGATCTGAAAACATACAGGGGTCCTTCAAATTAATTAATCTTTTTCCTTCACACAAAAATGATAAAAAATCAATTTTTTCAAATGGAACCCCCTGTATATTACTTGAAAAATGAAAAGGCCAATAAATTTCCTTTCAAATGGTATCCCATGTTCCTATACCTAAACCTTCAGGATCTACAAGAAAAATGCATTTTACTAAAATATAAATTATATTGGTATACACGATATGAAACATAATGTACTTTCTAGGGCAACCTATAGTTGCCAGGTCACACAGCAATAACAATTTATTTTTAGTAGCAAACTGCAACTACATTATGTTTCATATCAATATTACCAATATAATTTATTTTTTAGACAAATGCATTTTTCTTGTAGAGCCTGAAGGTTTAGGCATAGGAGCATGGGATACCATTTGAAAGGAAATTTATTGGTCTTTTCATTTTTCAAGTAATATACAGGGGGTTCCATTTGAAAAAATAGCTTTTTTATCATTATTGTGTATAGGAAAAAGATTAATAAATTTGAAGCACCCTGTATATTTACAGATCGGTTTCTCCATTGGAACCATATAAACCTACTTTCCTCCAGTCGGCATAGCAATTTCAACTCTCCACCGTTTTCAAGTACGAAATTATTGAACTCAATCCACTGATGTGTTTTACGACAAAAATATTATAAATTAATTTACATCTCGAAAACCGCTGCCGATAGGTATAGGAGTATATCAAGCAAAAGTGATTAGAATCAGTCAAGGAATCCAAAAAAATAATAATATACAGGGTGGTCCATTTAAAATAAGAAAGTTGCCACGACTTTTGGGTAGAAGCGGCAACACTGCAGAACTGAAAATATTTTTAAAATATAGATCATACTCGATTATGTGCTGAGCCAAATTTTCAGATCGATCCTATGTCCAGTTTTCCGTAAACGTCTAAGGTACCATAGACCGTGAGACACCCTGTATATCAGCATATAAATATCATGATAAATATTATCCGGATATATATCGTGATATACAGGGTGCCTCCGATTAAGTCGGCACTATTGTTAACTTCTTTATTGTTGAAAATACGAGGTCGTTCAAATGAGATAACTAGTAGTATTTTTTCCGCTGATTAACGTGATATTAACAGAATAACAATCGAACACCGCGTTCTCGATTTATCTTAAAAAATGTACTTTTTTTTAATGGGACATTTTGATGGGAAATTTTTTGGAAACTTGGCCATGAAATTTAGAATATTGACAAAATAATACATATCGGTTGCCATATTTGCTATCAAAGTTATTGTATCGTTCTAAACGTATTTTGTTTGTCAAGCTCATCTTGAAACAATTAAATCATTGAATTTTGTTATTTTGACGTTTATAAATTAGTCGAGGAAAATACGAATAACTCCGTTAATTTTGGTTTCAGGAAAAAAATCATAACAACCTTTTATGTTCAGAAAAGAGTGGCTGATCAATTAAGATAAAAATATACACGGTGTCCCATTAAAAAAAAAATACGTTTTTTGGAATAAATCGAGAACGCGTTGTTCAATTGTTTTTTTGACAGCATAATGTTAATCCGCAGAAAAAATACTACTAGTTCTCTCATTTAAACGACCTCGTATCTTCAATAATAAAGAAGTTAGCAATAGTGCCGACTTAATTGGAGGCACCCTATATATCGTTGATATATATCCTTCGAACCCTGTATAAAACATCGCTTGGGCTACGAAATGCATAATCATTTTTGGTCTGTTTTTGTGTAAACAGGAGTTTTCACTTCGCGCGCGAACAAGTGGTATGAATAAAGAAAAGCAAATAATGCTTTTACTGTAGTACTATCTTTGTCAGTTATTTATAAAGTGTATAAGTCTATTTCAAGATGTAATTTGAGTGAAAGCGTTTGGTTGTTCTTTATTCATACCACTTAATATCTCGAAAACGAATACAAATATTCATTTAATTTCTGTAAAAAGTAGTTAAGAAGTTATTTTTCACAGTTTATGAAATCCGACGCCTACTAAGATCCAAGCGACTTTGAAATTAAGCGCATACGAAAGTATGTACAGGGTGTCCCGTTTTCGTTATATTTGCGGAGTATCTCCCGTACGAGTGAGAATGCAGAGATGCGCTTATCGCGATGCTGCGCTACTTTTTCGAAAGACGAACGATGCCATAAACAAAATTTTCATAGCTCACTTCGTTTCTGATATACAATACTTATGTATACGGATTGAGTGAGGAATAATGAACCAACATTTTAATTTTTCGACCAAAAGTCACTCCACATAAAAAATTCTGCATGTTTTGAAAAGTCGATTGCCACTTTTAATTTGAAAATATTATACACGGCGGTCTTAAAACAAGAAAACGTCAGATACCACTAAGAGTTGACCACCTTTATTTTGCGTGTTGGGGCAAAGTGGCAATTAAAAAAGAATAAGAAAGATATAATATTTTCAAGTTTCTGAAATGGACGCTAAGGGGCGTAACTGCAATCTTCAATCTAAAAACATCCCTAAAAATAAAGTGGTGAGGGGTATTCGAAGGATTCCGTGAATAACACCATGTAACAAGCTTGGGCTCGTTGAAAGGAGCTATTCTTGGGCTGCAAATGTTAATAGAGTGTGTCATAGGTCATAGATAAGATGAATACACCCCTGTATTTTCCCTATTTGAAGAAGTCAGGATTCGAAATTTTGCAGTCATACAAACTAAAATTTGATATTTGAACCCCGCCTTCTACGTCTTCGCAAAGTGGCCCTCTTTTCTCGATATTTTGCTTTACTTAATTAGGTACCTCCCAAAAGATTTGTCCCTACTGCGAAGGAAAGTTAGATTAGGAAACTCGTAACCTGGGTTAACGCCAAAATCCGCCCATTGGCAAAACACGTGTAACCATTATTTGAATTAAATTGACTCCTTGAGAAAATTGATTTGTTACTTATTCGATTCATAATACCTAGGCAGGGTTGCGTCACATGATTTTTTTTTAATCGTTGATTTAAATCACATGATTAAAAAATATTTATTTTCTCTTCTCTGCTTGCATTGTTGAAAAGTAAAATCAAATTGAGTCATCAATCATACAAATATTCAGTCTTGCCGATGCTTTATGTATTGGTTTTGTTTTATTGAAATGATTAAAGGTCAGTTGAGTTATTCAATTATGTTTCACAAATTTTGTTAAATACCTACGGCCCCAGGTAAGTTTGACAGTGGTTAAGTTGCGTTGTGTTGTGTCAAAACTTGAAATGAAATATTATGTTCAGAATAAATCCATCTGAATAGGCGCTCTTAGAGAAAATGCCCGATTTTAAATCATTCAATTAAAGTCAGTTGACTCGTCAGTTGACATGATAAATTTTCTATTAACCAAAACTAACCCAAAATCAACGTGCAATAACTATGGAGGACTGTTAAGAAGATCCCAATGAAAATTCCCATCAATTAAGATGGCATACGTGATACCGAGATACAATAACCACGTGATAAATTAACCACATCAGATTTCAAAAGAATGAATTTACATACGTGAGACGTTACCACAAGCATCTGAAAGTTTATAGTATTGATATCTCAATACCTACTAGAAAACTGCAGTTTTCTTCTAATAATTTTAGTGTCTGATTTTGGGTCTGCCTATTTTGATGACCAGATCAAAATTGGTGCGACCATCGCTATTAGAAGTGGGAGTGAACCCATATTGTATATCCTAAATGCTAATGGTTTGGGCTACATGCTACCACTCTCAAATATCCAACCACCCCTTTTGTAGGGGTAGTTTACTCTTGGATTTGTTTTACATAATGGGTGCGACCATCGCTATTAGAAGTGGTAAGTAACTCGTATTGTACCTATATCCTGAATTTTATTGATATGGACTACATGCTACCACTCTCAAATATCCAACCACCCCTTGTGTGGGGTAGGTTACTCTTGGATTCTTTTATATAATTGGTGCGACCATCGCTATATTAGAAGTGGGAATGAACTCATATTGTATATCCTGGATGCTATTGATATGGACTACATGCTACCACTCTCAAATATCCAACTACCCCTTTTGTAGGGGTAGTTTACTCTTGGATTTTGTCTACATAATTAGTGCGACCATCGCTATTAGAAGTGGGAATCAACTAATATTGCCACATGCTACCACTCTTGAATATTCAACCACCTTTTTTGTAGGGGTAGTTTAATCTTGGATCACTTTTGGGTTTTTTTTTACATAATTGGTGCGGCCATCGCTATTAGAAGTGGGAATTAACTCATGAGTAAACTACCCCTACAAAAAGGGTGATTGGATATTTGAGAGTGGTCGCATGTAGTCCATATCAATAGCATTCAGGATACACAATATAAGTTCATTTTCACTTCTAATAACGATGTTCGCACCAATTATGTAAAAAAATCCAAGACTAAACTACCCCTACCAAAGGGGTGGTTGGATATTTGAGAGTGGAAGCATGTAGTCGATATCAATAGCATTTAGGATATACAATATGAGTTCATTCCCACTAATAATAGCGACGGTAGCTCTAATACTTTATTCTGGTCATCAAAATAGACTTTCCCTCTGATTTTCCATAATTGAAGAGGATAGGTATACAAACTTCATACTTGTTAGATTCTCTTCTCCATAACAAAAGATTACCGAGCGTATAATACTATATTGTTTCTTTCTACCATGAATACTATTAACTACTTGAGTTGACGTTGACCCGGCGATATTGTGAGCCCGATAAGTGGTGAGAGTGTGAGAGCAAGATTCAAGATGCAAGTGTAATGAAATAACTCTTCCTTTATCTAAGGAAATATTAAATAAAAAAAATCAATGTCTACGATCTACAATCTACAACGGTGGATTGGCCGTGAAGCCGAAACGTAACACGTCATTCTAAGCATGTAACAAAAACAGACAAGACAAATACGAGTTCACCTCACCTCTTGTTGTAAATGTTGAAGTAGTTGGATTTCGTATGAATCATCAAAATTGAGAGTATTATCCAACTCAATCAAAGGAGGCTCATCCGGGTATTTTGGAGTATAGGTTATCACTAAATCACAACTTAGTCCTGTACCCGAATCTGCATCATAGTCTTCTGTTTTAATAGGAATTGAGAACTTGGAATTTTCATTGTTGAGTATCTGAAAATCTCCATAATATATCGATTCTAGAGCTTCCAATTCACATTTTTGCTCTATTATGTAGTCCATAACTTTCCTGATAACTTCTGCTCTACTCAGTATTAAATTTTTTTAACTGTTTTGATTATTCCAGAGGAAAAAGAAAAAGCGTTTTCATGAAGTGTGATATCATACTCGCGGCTGGATGTAGCTCCCGCCATCGATTTTTAAAATCAAGGCTCCCATGCACAAACCACAGTGTTGCCGTATCTCTGTCTGTAAAAGTTGTGTTGCTCGGATTGTTAGGGAGAGTGGGGAACATGCTGATTATTTATGTTTATGATGGGGTTATTTTGATGTTTAAAATTTGTGTCTTGCATCTTGCACTTACATCTCATCAGAATATTCATAAATACAATTAAATACCTAGATACCATTCCGTTTTGATCATAGGTCTATAATGGATAGTTTGTGAAAAATCATTTTCAACCAATGAAAACCTGAACCAACATTGCAAAAATCATTTAAAGACGAAAATACTAAAGCATCCTCAGGCGAGTATTGTGCCGTGACTACTTCACCACAAGACTGGCAATAAAAAACACATTTCAGGATATTCTTTTGTGTGAAACATATATGAGACTTTTTTTTTATTAATTGCAGATCCAAAATTTGAATATCATCAAAAGTTGGTGTATGTTCTATATGTTCTATGCACTTATTAGTTGCAATTAGAATGGTTGCAGAAGAAACATCATACACGGGGTGGGTCAAAAAATATAGAAATTGATGAAGGTAACAACAGTAAATTACCTATCACTTATTTCAAAAAAATCCGTAAAATGTCGTGAAAAAAAGTTGTCTAGAACTAAAAGTGATGCCTGAATATTAAAGTTGTGACGTAGGTACTGTTTTTTTTTAAATCATCTTCAATTATCATTGACTCAAGAAATTGTGACATTCATAATTAAATTGATCAAAATCAAATCAGCTTCGTATAACTTTTTTCAAATTCAAGCATTTTTGTGAAATCCACTCAGATTTTAATTTTTTTAGGAAATCACATAGTTCATATTCGTTGCAATGCAACGACAATATTGAACAAAACTTTGAATTTCCGCAAAAGATGTCGTTAACATGGTAAACTATCAATAATCATAATGTAGGTAGGTATATACCAATAAACTATCTTATACAAAGTGCAATTTTTGTATTTGATACCATTATACCTACCTGAGTTTATAATTTAATACAGACCAAAATAATCTAGGGCGCTTTGTTTTGGTAATAAGGCAAAACTCTAGATTCTGTACACCTTTTCTTTATAACGTTTTGCTGTATTTTTCTAAATAAGCGTATAGGTAGGTACATTACTCTTGTACAATTTTTATATTTTTTGACCTACCGTGTATGATGTTTGACTTACAACCATTCTGATTGCATCTAATAAGTTTATCGGCTATGCATCATCTTTTCGTGATATTTGAATTTTGGTTTTGCAATAATTAATAAAAAAAAAATCATATTATGTTTTACACAAAAAAATATCCTGAAATGTCTTTTTTATTGCCAGAGGATGCTTTAGTATTTTCGTCTTCAAAATGATTCTTGCAATGTCAGTTCAGGTTTTCATTGGTTGAAAATGTCTTCACAAACAGCACAATTATATTTTACTATCCATTATAGACCCATGATCAAAACGGATTGGTATCGCGGAAGAATAAGGCTCGGTATTTAAATGTATTTATGAATATTCTGATGAGACGTAAGTGCAAGATGCAAGACACAAATTTTAAACATCAAAATAACCCCATAAACATAAACATAAAGATACAGCCTCCCTACCCTCCCTAACAAACTACAATCTGCAATCCCAACTCCCAACAGTCCCAACTTTTACAGACAGAGATACGGCAAACGGCAACACTGTGGTTAGTGCATGAGCCATTTTAAAAGTCGATGACGGGAGCTACATCCAGCCGCGAGTGATATCATGAGACCATTCCAGTTTGATCTGTCATTAACGTCACTTTCAGCCAATCGGCGAGCTGCAAGTGACGATAAATGACCAAACTGGAATGGTTTCATGATAATGGGCGCGTTCAGGTAGTTTGTGGCGCCTCAACGCTTTTCCGCTTTACGCTTTATTTTCCCTGAATCGACATTTTTTTCAGTCTCTCCTCATCAGAGGAAACCTGTATATAAACAATTTCATCCCCAAACTGGAGGCAAATTGTTTCTTCAGCCGAATCGCACATTTTTAACAACTACAAATTTGAACCCTTTTGCCGGTTTGCCGCTACTTCATGACATTTCAAGCGATAAAGCTAACATAATATACGCTTAACCGCTGGAATAAAGCGCAGGAGCGCAGCGGAATCATTTGTGTCGTTCAGTGAGACCGCTTGAATATTGAATAAAGCGCTGCAGCGCCACAGTTCCCTGAACGCCACCAATGATACCACTCCATGAAAAAATCCGCATCATCATCGCGGATGCGACAGATTTTTTGTCACGTGATAACAGTCAAGTCATACACGATCAGATCACGTGACTCCGCTAGTTTTGATCGAACTCAATAGCCCAGCACGTGATTTGGTCGTTTATGTTTTGATTGTTATCACGTGACTAAAAATCTGTCACATCTGCGATGAAAATGCCGAACCCAACTAGTATTTCTTTTATAGCGTTTTCGATTGGTAAAATCGGGCAGCACTGGTGCAACACTCGGGCAATATTTATGTTCGATTGGTAGAAATCGAGTGGATTTTTATGTTCGATTGGGGAACCGGGTCAATGAGTTTTGCACTCAGTGCAGATTTTTCGGCACGAGGTCTTTGAGCTCGTGCTGGTATATCGCAATTTCAGTGCATTAGCAAAATTGAAAAAAAAACATGAAAAATGGTGGATATAAACGTCGCGTGAGGTGATTCTGTGTGTCGACAACAAATTTCGAGTTAGAGTTATTATTAGGCGGATTTTGGCGTTAACCAGGTTACGAATTTTCTGACCTAACTTTTCTTCGCAGTAGAGGCAAATTGCTTGGGAGGTTCCTAATCAAGTAGTAACCCACTAAACATAAAAACATAACTTAAACGTTAAAGTTACGTAACACACTTACAATGTAACGTTACTCAAAAGATAACAATAACATTGATATATCTAACGTTTCTGTTACCGCTTATGTCCACTACATAATCGTTCATCATAGAAACGTTGCAAATCAAAAACATTATTGCAACGTAAAACTAACGTTTCTCCATTATAAAAACGATGTATTGTTTAGTTATTTTAACGTTGCGTTACGTTGCATCAACATTTATGATATGTTTCAATATGACATTTTTTCAACTGGATTGGAATGTTTCTAATTAAACGTTATAGCAACAATTTTTTAACATGGCTGCTACATTTTCGCAGCATCCCTATAGCAGGAATGTAATGACACGAAAATGTTGTGGTTGGAATTTGCAGAAATGTTGTTAGAAGGGACAACTTTGAAACATAGATATAGTCCGGGATCTCTCATAAAAAAGTGATTACTACTCCACTGTATATCTTTTTGAAAATATTCATTTTGGGATTTTGGTCTGTCAATTTTTCAACTGGCGAAAAGACTGGTAATCGCGGCATTTTCCAAAATCAGGAAAATTTAAAATTCATGACAATTCTGACTAAGAATTTTTTCTAAAATATTTCTACAAGTTTACCAAGTAATGGGTCAAATCATTTGATAAACTTCAACATATAATTTAGAAAAAACATTTGGTCAAAATTGATATTATTTGTAGAACGCAGCGAGAACCAGATTTTTCGCAGATAAAAAAAACATTGTCAGGCTGGCCAAAATGAATTTTCTCACTAAGTTTGCAGAAGAGTGGTTAGTCACTTTTTTCTTCAAATGAGGAATCCGGTACCATAACGTCAGTCGATAATTCGACGAATTTGCCATTAAAATGTGTGAACATTACAGTGGCCAATAAGTTTAATACATTTCCTAGTCACTGCATGTTGTGGGATTCTAAAAAAAATTCATTACGCATAGATAGCAGATATGCACAAACTGGAAAAATTTGATGTATGAAGTTTTTAATCGTTGTATGCCCTATTAAAAATGAAAAACATGAAAACGCATTCAGATGTGAAAAATATGTATTGACATTAAGTAAGATTATTAAAACTTCATATAAAAATAGACTTGATACCTACATATTTTTAAATAGCACAAACAAAATAAACATAACATTCTTAAAAACTAAAACTATAACATTCTTAGAAAAATACTTTTTTTCAAAACGACACCAAATTAAGTAACTTAAAAAAAACAGAAACTCCGTATAAAAATAAAGTCAAGGTACATTTTTTTAACAACATAAACAAAATAAACATAGCATTCTTGAAAACAAAGCAATTATTCTCAAAAACTAGGACAGTTCTTAAAAAAATATCTTTTCAATCACAAAATAATCACTCTTTTCTTTGCGCTGATTCGCAAATCCGAACCAGTCGACAACTGCAAAACTAAAGTCCCGGTCATTGATAGTTGGATGAATTTTTTTGATGACATCTGTAAACAATGGAAATATCTATTAAATATCAGATTTAAAATCTGAACAATAACATTACCATTAACTGGTACGTTTGTTTGCGTTAAGCTCATGTATAGGTTTAATATTGAATAAGGGAATCTTACATCCGTGTAGGTACAGAAAAGTCCATTTCGGAAACGATTCAATTTTGAAGATTTTATTTTCTCGAATTCTGTATCGTGCATCAAGTTAAAAATCACCGTGTACAGTGCTTTCAATTTAATTTGTCACAATTTCAAAAGGCTGTGAAACATTCATTTATTGAACTAAAAAGTCGAACAAAAAACGATTTTTAGTATTTTTCGTTAAGTTTTGTGCTACAGAGTCAAATATTTTTTAACTGTCAAATTATTAACAAAACTTTTTTTTTTAAATAGCACATCGTATTATCATTACATATTTAGAAGGGCATATCTTTTTTCTGATCACGAAAATATAGCACACATGCCCTTTCTATTCAATAGTTAAGAGTCAATTATTGGTATAGAGATCTGATTAATAATATAATTTCCTGGCGTGTTGTATTCAGTTTCCAATAATTGTTATAGTTCTTGTAAATATTCACTAAGATATAGAAGATTTTCTGGTTTGTAAATACAGCATTTTAATGAATTACTCAAATCAAGTATTTACTTTTATCTACTTTTACTGTGAAGGGACAGTATTCACGTAAAACATTTGACAAATCGAGTGCAACCCTGACAAATATTGAAAACAAATGAATAAACTCGTGTATCTTCATTCTGGAAAATTACAATGTTAATCATATTTATACCAATACAGAAAATGCCTTTCCAAATATGTAATGATATATGCATGTGGTGTCCGTTCCATAAAAAAGTAAGTTACCTCTATGTCCATAATCTTGACATTTGACAGAAATATTTTACTCAATAGCACAAAACTTCACGAAAAACCCTACATTTCTTTTGTTTTTGTTGGACCTTTTAGCTCAAAAAATGAATATTTCCTTTTGAAAGTGTGTGACAAATTAGATTAAAAGCACTGTACATTTTGAATACACAGTTAATTTTTTTTAATAAGGATTATGATGATTAGTGACAGATCAAAATTGTAGATTTAAGGTTGGCAAACCTTTTTTAGTACAGGGTGGTTAGTAAGAATGGCAGGGTGTCAGATCTCAGAAACTATATTTATCCCAGAATTGCAAAAAATAAATGTTTGAGTAAAAACCTGCAACAAAGTTTCATGTACACCCTACACAATTATTATAAATGGAAAACTGCAAGGTGTTAAAAAATTCTTATATCCCAAACCAATGAAGATGGACCAATGCTCACCTCTCAAAATTTTTACTAAACGTCTTTTGTTTAACGTTTTTTTGGCCGGTATCTGAGACTCTGAGCTGAGTGAGTGAGTGCAGCCAAATCATTGCTATAATGCTATAGGTACATCCATCACTGCTGTCAAAGTTCAAAGTGTCAAACAACTTCTTCACTCGTTCTTCCAATTCATGCCACCCACAAGGCAAAGCTTATTGAACTGAAAAATAAACAGAAATATACATACATTAAATATCCAGTAATTCAATTTATTCAAATATCATACTAGTCAAGAATTATCGAGATTATATTACCGAGATAGCAACATGATATATTGACAATTATTATAAATTTTTAAGATTATACTTATACCCATTGAAAAGTTGAATATGATATAATACTCACAAATTCACTCGCTCAATGCATTTTCTTTGTCCGCATTTTATTCACTGTTGTAGTAGTAGTAGTTGAGAACTGAGTAGTGAGTACGTGACGGGGAGCCCCTGGCCCCTGATGGCCGTGAGGATCAACTCACAAAAACAAAGCACAAAACATTCAAAACAAATTAGGAATAAGCATCAATGAGAGAAAACCACAACACAACACAAGAACTGGAAACTGAACAGAACAATGGCTCTGGCTCAATGGCGTCTAGCGTCATTTTCCTTGCTGTTTGCTTCCCGGCTTGCCCGTTCCCCGTTGTCGTGTTGTGGATCGATATTCGATATAGTTCATGTAGGCGCCTTGCGCACGGTATTGTTCCGGTTCTTGGCGTTCGGCGGTAAATTTGAAAATTCGAAATAATTTTTCATCACTACTTATTTCTCGCAGTAGAATTCCTTGTGTAAGCGTGACTTTGAACACAAACTCAATGTGGATGGTAGCATAATAATTATATTATCATGTAAATCAGACGCGCTTTTTATTGCTATGATCGGATCGATCCAACTTGACACAAGATGATCAGAAACTTTTGAAATCGACCTTTAAAAATGGACACCGTGAAAAACTAGCTTTTAAAGAGGTAGTTTTAAGAGAATATTATGAAAAAAAAAAGATAAGGTGATTCTGAAATAACGTTAAGATTTCACTTCACAGTAGCATTATTGCAATGTTGAATCGACAACATGAAAAATCTGTTACGATTGTTACGTACTTTTAATGTTAAATGTATAACGTTACAAACTTGACTACCAAGATATACTTTAAAATTACGTATTTCTGTTTCTTGCCAGAAACGTTTTATCGTTGACGGATAAATAACGCAACTATAACGATATCGGAAAACAACATTTTCTCTCGATCTATTGCACGTTGGAATTACGTATCATTAACATTAAAAAA
This sequence comes from Orchestes rusci, assembly GCA_958502075.1. Classification (NCBI taxonomy): domain Eukaryota; kingdom Metazoa; phylum Arthropoda; class Insecta; order Coleoptera; family Curculionidae; genus Orchestes; species Orchestes rusci. The sequence continues at coordinate 50,194,239 of OY293303.1, read as the reverse complement.
TAAACGTTAATGTATAAAATTTTTATATGACGTTACAAATTGTTTATGGTACGTAACATGTTTAGTGGGAACGTTAAACGTACCATGAATAATACTTTTGCTGGTATCGATACAGTAACCAATTACTCACCAAACCTGGTAACAACAAATCGTTAGCTGGTTAACGCCAAGATCCGCCTATCCTATTGTTGGAATCTAGTAGTGCCGAAAAAAGGAAATACTGGCGTTGACGAGTTATGTAAAACGAGTACCTACTGAAAACTAAATTAATTTCATTTAAGATCTTGTGCATATACCTAATTTCTCAAAAAAGTTGTTCCTAGTATCTATGGTCTATATAATACAAAACTATTGATTGGTCTCAAGATTTTATTGTCATTTGGCAATGAGAAATGGACTTCTAATTAGCTTAGTTTCAGAGTCACTTCAGCCGCTACGCAGAGACAATATAATATTAGATTTTCAAGAAGTTTAATGATCCCAATTTCAATTTAATCGGAATTTTACCGTGCAATATTATAGCACTCGATGAAGAATGTATGTTCGATTGGGATTGCCCTAGAGCAAATTTTCATCATAACTGGTTTGCCCGAGGTCAAACCCAGTGCAACCCTTGTTTTCCCAATCGAAAACACTATAGACAAACTGAATGCAAAATTTGGCAGCAAAACTATAAATGTTTCGGACAAATGAACGATCGTACAAATAGACGTTCGGACAAATGATATGGACCCGTTGGTTTTGTTTGAGGTTTTTTGAGTAGAAATAAATAATTCTGTGATACAGGTTTATTATTTTAGTTTTCTTAGAATATATCTTTTATCAGGGCATTCGTTAACATTTGGAAAATATGCCATTCAATGAATTTGATGTTGAGGTGATTTAATACATGTATGCAAAAGTAAATACCACTAAACTTAAAATAGACAGAGTATACCTACCTAAATGTAAAAATATTTAGACAAATTTTTCTTCAAAATAATAAAGCGGTTTTCTTTTAAAGTCTTGATAACTTTCTCTCATGTATGAAGAACGCTAACACACTATCAACAATAGTTTTCCAATAGCCCTTTCTCACATCTACCTTTGTAAGGTTTTGTCATGGTAAATCTATTCTGATAGAACCTGTCACATATATTGTCCATCCGTCTATGCAGTTTGCAGGCACCACGCACCGAATAAGTTTTCGGGGACGAAAGTCAAGTGAGAGTGTAAAAAGTGAATTTTGAATTACACAATAGAATTCATTTACTAGTAGTTTTGCTGCAGTCCAGTAATAGTCTTCATAATTTTCGGCTATTCTGTTTCTTAAAAAAATATATTATTCCAACTATCATCAAAAACAAAATAAAACACTCTTAATTGTCACTGCATAAAACTCAAACTTGAAATTAAACGGTAAAATGTTTATGTTGTTATTACGAACATAATTGACGAGCTGGAAATATTTGGTAATTGAGTATATATATGATGTATTAATAATTAGCAATTGCTCAATAAAACAAAAAAATATATCCATTTAACTTCTCTCAACTCTTGAGGGAATTAAAAAAATAATATCAAATTATAATAAGTAGGTGACCTATTTCAAAAGACTTCCATTATTAGACTGTTAGACAAGTATTTAATTATTTTTTAACACAAATAGAAATTAAACTTTCAGATTCAAACACATTGATCTACGAAACGACGCTTTCTCGGACCCATGCGTTGATGGAAAATGTTTGTCTTATTTTTATTGCGCCTATTTCTTCCTTTAGAAAATCATGCTGTATGTAGATCACTAGCCTAGTTTATACCGACAACTTGGTCCGCGGACCAAGTACCAAATTCGGACTATATCCGAGGGTGTAAACAGTTTCGGACTAAGCTGGTCCGCTCTTGGTTCGGTACTCGCCAGCAAGTGTACCGAACTAAATTTGGTTCGATCTGGATCAAAATTATGAGGTTATGTTGATTGTTATTATTGTGAATTGTGTTGGTTCTGAGTTTCTAAGGCAATCTGAGCGTACTCACTCATGTTTTTTTTGTTTACGAAATGTGTTGATAAATAATTCCGACTTGTTTTTGACATTTGACGAATTGCGCGCGTACTCATTTAGTTCAGGCAATGCAAGACGGTGTAAACGGGCGAGAAGCAATCATTGGTCCTACCGTACTATCCCCACCCACTTGGTCCTATCGGACCGAACTAAACGAGTTATCGGTGTAAACTAGGCTAACTAGCCTAACTTGTCTCCTCAAGATAGACAGCGCAGCAATATTAGGTGTGTTTGTTATGCTCCACTAGTGCACACTTTTCTACACTACAATACTCAGTGTGGCTTTGTTTGCGAAATGTTTGTCTGTTTTCTGTTTTCCAGAATAGAATATCTTTACTAGTTAAGTGAAGCTATTCTATCCTAAAAAACAGACAAACAATTCCCGCTTCCCGCACTGTCGGTATCTTGCAACGATTTATAATCGTTGGGACAGGGACAGTGCAGCAATTTTTATTGGGTGCAGTAGTCACTAGCCTAGTTTACATGGATAACTCGTTTAGTTCGGTCCGATAGGACCAAGTGGGTGGGGATAGTACGGTAGGACCAATGATTGCTTCTCGCCCGTTTACACGGTCTTGCAACGCGTGAACTAAATCGGTACGCCCGCAATTCGTCAAATGTCAAAAACAAGTCGAAATTATTCATCAACACAATTCGTAACCAAAAAAAACATGAGTAAGTACGCTCAGATTGCCTTAGAAACTCAGAACCAACACAATTCACAATAATAACAATCAACATAACCTCATAATTTTGCTCCAGATCGAACCAAATTTAGTTCGGTACACTTGCTGGCGAGTACATATACTTATTATTAAAATATACCCACCGTAGTCCTCCCAAGGTGAAGCCAAATTCTTCCAAATCGGAAAAGACAGAAATATTAATTTCCCATAAGTATGTTTCATGTGTACTCACATATCAATGCACATGCCTCAATATAAAATTTCAGGATTAGTCGGTAGGCGGGTATATTTTTAGTCCGAATTTGGAAAACAACCAATAGGAAGGTACGGTCATCAGCTGTTATCGATTATTTGAACATAAAGCAAGTTCGGCATTGTCGTCTCAGATCCGAGAAGATTTTGGTCACGTGTCACGTGACATCCGACGGATCAGAGCAAGGTGGAATACAAGAACGATTCGGACTTGTTTATCTAACCTCATCACTTCCATTTCCCACAATCTTTAAATTGATCGTCTGTAACCGTGATAGAATAAGTTTTTTTCAAATCTTCGTCTTGCAAGTGAATAATCTTCACTTTAATATTAAATTCATCATTAACTGTTGACTTATAACAAACAAAACAGTTGAATTATAACCTCATAATCACAAATCTGACGGATCAATCGCTTTCGTCGGTCCCAATACTTCGAGCAAAAAGATCGTCATCCGATCTGTCAGATTTTTTTATCGAACGATTCCGATTTATAGTCCGTTTCACGAGGGTTTGTACTCACGTCATTGATTGTCTCTCCTTTTCTAACTCATGGAGAGGTTTAAAAACAGACTGAAACAGAATTAATGACGTAATAAACATCGGTCGTTACTAGAATCCAAAATGGCCGCCAAGCAACAGCTGATTTCTATCATCTCTGAATAATGAATAATAATAACCTGAAATTTGGTTATGTGATCAAGTAATTGATCAAAACAATGTTGTTGTCAAAACACAAGTCAGTTAACTTCTCCAATGTCACAGTTTTGTTGTATAAAATACCTTGTCGGTATTCAGAATGTGAACAAAATACGATAAAAAAGTTTGTGGTCTACTTTACAAAGGATGGAGATGCTGAAAAACCTTTTTTACCACTTGAGGCAGTTTTGGAGGTGAGTTATTTCATAAAACTAGTTCTTTGTACCTATTCATTTCCTATTCCATCTCCTGAACTTTTGTAGAGAGTATCTGATGCCCTTTGAATTGAAATTACAACTCTTAAAAGATCAGATCTCATGGAATCAGAATTGATGAGGACTTCAAGGCATCCACGTCAATTGCAGTCCAGAGATCAGAAAGATAGATGGATTATTGGAGCAGTCATGCGTTGTTGAGAAAAGAAAAAAAGGGCTAGTATTGTTATTGAATGAATATTTTGGGCAGGCAGAATTTGACATTATTTTAGTTTATATTCAGTTCGTGTTCATGATTTCAGTCTCCTTATCTATGTTCCGCTGGTACTTGTTTGTAATAAAATTACGTTTATTATTTTCTTCTCCTATAGTAAGGAATGTGACTTATTTATCACCTTATGATCGGGCAGGAAGTGATGTCTTGCAGTTGATAACTGATCTGAAAAATGTTTCCATTTTTCACTCCCCCTCAAATGGCCGTTATTTCATGAGTTAGGTATAACAAAATTATTGATAATCTATCATTTTTTTATAACTTAAAATAACGGCTATTAAGGCGGTTTGCAAATTACAAGGAAAATCCTTTACTCCGCATTTTCAAAAAACACAATAGTCTGATACTTTGTTCTTTTTGACACTATCATAAATCTTGGAAAAATACATACACTCTGTAGAATCAAAATATACACTCACGGTCGGATAAACAGCACATGCCTAAAATTTGATAAAACTTTGATATTATAATATAATATAATATGATAATCGTTTATTAAGCTAATAAGCTTTACAAAGTCATCCCGCTGCAGTTATCAAAAAATGATTGGTGCATTAAAATGGTACAAACAATCTGTCATTTGGTCGGTCATGGCGATTTTATTCAAAATATTGTTCAGGTCTCTTTGTTCACGTTACAAAAAAAATGTGTGAGTTCTGGAAAAATTTGTTAGCACCATCCGAAAGGGAAAATTTGTGTACCCTATGAAAATCGAAAAGAATCGCTGGTTTAGTGAACTGACAAATGGATTCAAGTTCTTTAATGCACCATTACATCTTTGATAACTGTTGCAGGATCAAAGTGTTATCAAGTTTTAGGCTGTTAATCTACTTTTGGCCACCAAACTGATGTATTAAATTTCGTTTACCTAATAATTCATAAAAAAAATGCTGACTAGCGGATTTCTCGTGGGTTGATGTTCATCCAGTGATGGGGGGACGTCTACTGATAAGAATAAAACTCGACTATTGTGGGTTTTTGCGATAATGGTGCTTTCTTAGTTTTTTATTCAAACGTGTCTATACATATAGCAACGATTGCTTATTAGTATACTAAGAGAAGTCCGTTTTGTGAAATATTATAAATAGAAAAAAACCCTTTGCAAAAACACACAATTGTGGCGAATGTATCCCTCAAAAAGATCAGCTCCTCAGCAATTTTTTTTTTTCAATAATGATATTTCTACTGGACGAATGTGTGGATCAATGTATTTTTCACTCTCTCGAGCTTGCAATCCCTCCATGTGAGGATTTTTCAAAAACTACATATCTTGGAATTTCATTCTACATGATTCTCCTAATGCACAAACAGAAGCGAACTGGAATAGCGTTGAGTCTAATGGTAGAGTCACAAGCAGTGCACGCTGTAAGCTGCCTAGTCTAACGATCGCTCGCATCCGGATGGCGGATAAAAAACACGCGACTACGCTTCCAATGGATGACCAGCCTGAATCCAAAATCTAAATGGAAAACAAATCTGAACGTGTTCTGGAGAGCATTTTGGAACATACTTGTTCGGCTTCAATACAAAATTTGAACGCACTTGAAACTATATGAATTAGCTACGACATACGTTTTTTTTCAAGTAATGACGTCATCTATGACGTGAGTATGAACCCTCGTGAAACGGACTGTACCTCTGACACATCTAGATGTCATAAACGAACGTATCAGAGCAATCGGAGAAGTCTGATTGCGATGCCGAACCCGCTTATAGAACAGAGACTGTGCAACAGCGCTGCCAGATTTAAAACCGCCTAAACTTTAGATCGCCTTAACGTTAAGTTTGTGATTCAAAAAGCCATCAAAATTACGATTTCAGAAGAACGTTTCCCCGTACAGCAACATTCTTTTCACTATAATATCATAAATTTGGCAGTTCAATATCTCACAAGGAAAACGCTTGACTACCAAAAAAATATGTGTTAATGGTAGATCTACCGTGAAAGACGGGAGTATCGGCACCAAAGCGGCAGCATGAGATAGGCCCAAAATCACGAGTAACCTATAGGAAACCGCTTTTAGCACAATCGTAGTCTTTTCCAGATACACATGAAATACACTTATGAGGCATTGGTATAGGCTTGATTATTCCTGTCTTTCTCATCGGCTTCACTTGCCGCTCATTGATGAAATGTGGAACCCGAGGTATATTTTAATAATACGTATATGGGCGAGTACCGAACCAAGAGCGGACCAGCTTAGTCCGCAACTGTTTACACCATTCGAACCAAATATTTGGTTCGGATATAAGCCCAGTTTACACCAACAACTTGGTCCGCGGACCAAGTACCAAATGCGGACTATATCCGAACCAAATATTTGGTTCGAATGGTGTAAACAGTTGCGGACTAAGATGGTCCGCTCTTGGTTCGGTACTCGCCAGCAAGTGTACAGAATTAAGTTTGGTTCGATCTGGATCAAAATTATGTGGTTATGTTGATTGTTATTATTAGCCTAGTTTATACCGACAACTTGGTCCGCGGGCCAAGTACCAAATTCGGACTATATCCGAACCAAATTTTTGGTTCGAATGGTGTAAACAGTTGCCGACTAAGCTGGTCCGCTCTTGGTTCGGTACTCGCCAGCAAGTGTACCGAACTAAATTTGGTTCGATCTGGATCAAAATTATGAGGTTATGTTGATTGTTATTATTGTGAATTGTGTTGGTTCTGAGTTTCAAAGGCAATCTGAGCGTACTTACTCATGTTTTTTTTTGTCACGAATTGTGTTGATGAATAATTTCGACTTGTTTTTGACATTTGACGAATTGTGGGCGTACACATTTAGTTCACGCGTGGCAAGACGGTGTAAACGGGCGAAAAGCAATCATTGGTTCTACCGTACTATCCCCACCCACTTGGTCCTATCGGACCGAACTAAACGAGTTATCGATCAGCCTAGTTTACACCGACCACTTGGTCCGCGGATCAAGCACAAAATTCGAACTATATCAGAACCAAATATTTGTTTCGGATGGTGTAAACAGTTGCGAGCTAAGCTGGTCCGCTCTTGGTTCGGTACTTGCCAGCAGGTGTACCGAACTAAATCTGGTTCGATCTGGATCAAAATTTTGGGGTTATGTTGATTGTTATTATTGTGAATTGTGTTGGTTCTTAGTTTCTCAAGGCAATCTGAGCGTACTCACTTATGTATCTTTTTGATTACGAATTGTGTTGATAAATAATTTCGACTTGTTTTTGACGTTCGACGAATTGCGCGCGTACTCATTTAGTTCACGCGTTGCAAGACGGTCTAAACGGACGAGAAGCAAGCATTGGTTCTACCGCACTATCCCCACCCACTTGGTCCTATCGGACCGAACTAAACGAGGTATCGGTGTAAACTAGGCTATAATAGTCCGAATTTGGTAATTGGTCCGCGGACCAAGTTGTCGGTATAAACTAGGCTTACCTTTCGTAAATTTTGGTCGTGACGTCATCAGTATTATGTTGCAGCTATGTAAGGTTTACATTCAATTTGTTATCGAATTGGAACTGTCAAAGTTCCGCTTGGCAAACCGAAATCATATGCTACCATCTACAATGAATTGGTGTTCAAAGTAACGCTCACGCCAAATTCAATGTGGTGGTAGTATTAGATTTATGGGTGGTACATGTGATTTTCGTTTGCCAAGCGGAAATTTGACGGTCCCACTTCGAAATGAAATTGTATGTAAACCAGGCATTACCGTTTGGTTAGCCAAAATGTAAACCAACCAAAGCCAAAGATGCCGAAATATGGCCGAGATCCGAAATCGCCTAATGTTATTATAGTAGTTAGTAGTAGAGCTATGAGTGAGAAGAGAATAGTGAATTTTTGATTTTAAATAATGCCTTATAAATCGCCAATCTTGTGTTTGAAATGTGGTGCCACTGAATCTTCATTTTGGACCAATGCTGAGAATCTTGGAGTTATTTGTCTCAATTGTGTCAACGAAGCAAAAAAAGATAGTGAAAAGGATATAGAGCTAAAGGTTGGTCATATCTTAAGAATTTTCTGTTCCCTATAATTTTTTGAGGTACAATAACACAATAAACACTGCTTCAAGAAATTAACGCACCACCCAACACCACTATTTTTACATAAGACTGTGTTAAAGTCTTGATATCTCCTTTAAAAATGATCTATCAAGTCGAACAAGAAATAGAAACATTAAAAAAGAACAAGGCTTTAAGGTTTTGACAATAAAAAATATCTATTCTTCTCACTATTCTACATTCAGAGTGTTTCAAATTTTCAGAGTGTTCGTATACTAAGCATGGAGTGAGATGCGAATTTAATGATGTAAAAATTTAAGACCGAGTTTAAAAGTTTTTAATTAAAACCCTCTGGAATTTAGTGATGAAAATAATTTTTTTTAGGAATCGACTAGTGCACTGTCTAGACAGATTCTCATTTACTGCGGCCGGGCTTTTGACGTGGTCTGTTCTATTTAAATGTGTTTGTCGTCCACGACTGACTCCGAATGGGGAGTATTGCCCCTGTTGCCCCTGTTGCACTAAATTTGCCGGGGGTGCGTTAAGCACTTTTAGGTTATGTTTATTGTTTAGGAGGAATATCTTTGAATATTTTATGTAAGCTGCGGTGTGATAATTCAAGAATAATTTTTTACTTTTGGTTGGGGTATTCCCAACAAATTATTAAAAAAAGATTTTTCCAATAAAATTCGTGAAAAATAAAAGGAAGTGACTAGTGCCTAGTGCACTGTCTAGACAGATTCCCAATAAAAATTGCTGCACTGTCCAACATGCGCAGTGCCTTGTTGCCAAGTTCACGATGAATATAATATAAATATAAAATATAACCTGAAAAGTTAAATTCGAAATTCCAGCTTCGGTTTGTTCACAACCTCCTTTTATTTCCTATAATGTTATTCATGTTGTGTAAAGCGAAATAAACTCCAAAATATGGAGATTATTGCGATTTACCGCTAAATAAGTTCCTATAGACATTAAAGTGAGCAATACATTTCGTGATTTGGAACACTTTGAAAACAATTATTCAAAAAGGATGCAAGTACCATTCAATCAGCAATAAATTTAAAAAAATCGTAGATATATCAGTATTTCTTTTAGTTGGTTTTGTTTGAGGTTTTTTGAGTAGAAAATAATTCTGTGATACAGGTTTATTTTAGTTTTGTTAAAATATATCTTTTATCAGGGTATTCGTTAATATTTGGAAAATATGCCATTCAATGAATTTGATGTTAAGGTGATTTAATACATGTATGCAAAACTAAAAAAAAAATCCTTATGAGAACTCCTCCCCAAAACACAAGACTTGTGATATTATTTTTGGCTGAAGCAAATATAGTTGTTGGAAAAAACATTTTCCATTTGAAAAAGTAATACCACTAAACTTAGAATAGACAGTATACCTACCTAAATGAAAGAATATTTAGACAAATTTTTCTTCAAGATAAAGCGGTTTTTTTTAAATTCTTGATAACTTTCTCTCATGTATGAGAAACGCTAACACACTATCAACAATAGTTTTCCAATAGCCCTTTCTCACATCTACCTTTGTAAGGTTTTGTCATGGTAAATCTATTCTGATTGAACCTGTCACATATTGTCCGTCTTTGCACGCACCACGCACCGAATAAGTTTTCAGGGACTAAAGTCAAGTGAGAGTGTAAAAAGTGAATTTTGAATAACACCATAGAATTCATTTACTGGTAGTTTTGCTGCAGTCCAGTAATAGTCTTCATAATTTTCGGCTGTTCTGTTTTTTAAAAAAATATATTTTTCAACTATCATATCAAAAACAAAATAAAACACTCTTAATTGTCATTGCAGGAAACTCAAACTTGAAACTAAACGGTAAAATGTTTATGTTGTTATTACGAACATAATTGACGACCTTGAAATATTTGGTAATTGAGTATATGTATTAATAATTAGCAATTGCTCAATAAAACAAAAAAATATATCCATTCAACTTCTGTCAACTTTTGAGGGAATTAAAAAAAAAATATCAAATTATAATAAGTAGCCTGTTCCAAAAGACTTCCATTATTGGACTATTAGACAAGTATTTAATTATTTTTTAACAAAAATAGAAATTAAACTTTCAGATTCAAACACATTGGTCTACGAAACGACGCTTTTTCGGACCCATGTTGATGGAGAATGTTTGTCTTATTTTTATTGCGCCTATTTCTTCCTTAAGAAAATCATGCTGTATGTAGATAATCACTGTCTTCTCAAGATATACAGCGCAGCAGCGCAGATCTTCCCATGATCTTCCCGCACTGTCGGTATCACGGTATCTTGCGGTTCCGTCTTCCGTCTAGCTCGACAACGCACTGCGCATGTTGGACAGTGCAGCAATTTTTATTGGGAATCTGTCTAGACAGTAGCCTAGTTTACATCGATAACTCCTTTAGTTCGGTCCGATAGGACCAAGTGGGTGGGGATAGTACGATAGGACCAATGATTGCTATTCGCCCGTTTACACCGTCTTGCAACGCGTGAACTAAATCTGTACGCCCGCAATTCGTCAAATGTCAAAAACAAGTCGAAATTATTCATCAACACAATTCGTAACCAAAAAAAACATGAGTAAGTACGCTCAGATTGCCTTAGAAACTCAGAACCAACACAATTCACAATAATAACAATCAACATAACCTCATAATTTTGATCCAGATCGAACCAAATTTAGTTCGGTACACTTGCTGGCGAGTACCGAACCAAGACCAGCTTAGTCCGCAACTGTTTACACCATTCTAACCAAATATTTGGTTCGGATATAGTCCGAATTTGGTACTTGGTCCGCGGACCAAGTTGTCGGTATAAACTAGGCTAGTGCAGTAGTCACTTGTATCAACAAAACAAAAATGTAGTTGGGTTTGTTACGTGTCATCTGCATTCTGTCTGCATCTGTCAGTAAAACAACGAACAACGCGTTCTTTTACTTTTAAGAGCAGCTCGGAGTTGCCCAAGTGCGACGAGTCTCAGACTAGGATCTGCGGATCTGCGGACCATCATACATTTTGTTGCCGTTCGAATTGCGCAGGCGCCGCGTAGCGCAACATGCTAGTTTATTTTCCAGCGTTCGAAATTCGAGATCGATTTTCCGTTCCGGGTTCCGGCTTTATTATGTTCGGCATTGGTTGGAGGTTGGACTAGTGTTTGTTGATGTTTTGTAGTCTATGTATTATTGTTGGTTGAGAAAACCAGGTAGGGCTGCCAGACCTCCCGATTTAGGCGGGAGTCTCCCGATTTCTTACTGTCCCTCCCGCTTCTTGAACAAAGTCATAATACTCCCGATTTTGATGAAGAGCTCCCGAATAATACCGAATCTATTGATTTTTTCCTAAAATCAGCTTATTTTGGTCTCAGAAATATGTGGTGAGATTTTGTAAAAAACCTTTTTACAGGCACCCTGTCCGCACCATGTAGAAAACCTTGATTTGTTCAAGAATAGTGATTTTTGTACTTTATTTTATTTTTTGTTAAGTAATTGATTAAGTAACCATAAAACTTCATGATATTTCCAGATCTATCTTCTTATTACAATAAAGCCAAGATTTTTTTTGTGACGAACGTCTCAGCAACCAGGGGCGTAGCCACGGGGGGGGGTTTGGGGGTCAGAACCCCCCCTTGATCAAAAAGTATAATTGAAAAACACATTTAAATTATGAAATAGTAGCGGTCCTGCAATCTCTTGGAAAATTCATGCTTTCCAGCAAAGAGAGGTCATTTAGGAGGCGTAAATGTCAAAACTAAGGACTACTAAGGAGATAGGTATAATATGAAAATGCACATTTTGTGTATTGCTATGCTCACCAATATAACAAGGAACAAGCAATGTCAAGTATAACGAGCGTAATTTTTTTTTTATAAATCTGAATGGGATTTCCATTTTTGTTCCTCTGACATAACAGCAGCCTTAAAAGATGTGACAAACGATTCAAACGAATACCAAGATCAGTAGTTAGTAGTTAGCACAAACGCGTTGGAGCACTAATTCGTACTTTAGCAGCCGCCGGAGGTACCCATAAATGTTATGAGTCATGGATTTGAGGGGAAATTGATTAAAAAGGAGGGGACATTTGCGGCGCTCTATCTGTCCGAACCCAAGACTCCCCTAAGAAATTTTTTGTCTACGCCACAGTTTGCAACAATCAAACCACCCACCTCCCGCTTTTTATTTTTATAAATCTGACAGCCCTAAAACCAGGTATTAGGTACTTTCTTTTAAAGGAAACTAGGTATTGACTCGTTTATTATTTTTCATTGTTGTGTCCAAATGTCTCACAAGTTCACTGAGATAAACTTTTGTGAGGTGTCTATTTGAGGGCCCATTATGTTAAAAGAAAACAATTAGATGAACGATTTATTCAATTATTTATTTATTTATTCATTTATCGTTTTGAAGGTGCAAATATTGAAAAGCATCAGCGAGAGCACCAGTAAAGTGTAAAGAAGAGATATTTCAGCTTACATGCATGAGAAAAATTAAATACCTCATACACCAACAATGTTATCAATGATTGAATAAAAATGTTTCTTTCAAAGTTGTGAAATGTGTTTAATTTCCTTATGATATTTGGCTTCACCTGCCTTTAATCATAGAGCGTGCATATTTTTAGTTTCACGTTTGGAAGTATCTCCGTTTTTTAAAATTAATTTGCATAATTATTGTTCAAAAGGCACAAATCGCTCTCCTATAAAATTGAGTGTGGAGTTTTCGAAAAGCGTAGCAGGTTCGAAATTGGCTAAGTAGTATATGATTTTACTATTACAAAAACCTTATAATAATATTATGATCTAGAGAATGTTAAAAAGTAAAATAACTACAGACTACACCAAATTTTAACACTCTGTGCAGTATTGGATGTGAATTAAATATGTTTAGTTTAATCGGAACATATACAGTGTGTCCAAGATAAGGATGTCTATCATTGGGATCTTGGAAACCGTAAAGGTGATATCAGACGGTTCATTTCGGATGAAAGTTCACTCGAATGAATGTTCTCTTTCTTTTTATTCCACGTCCACTTTTGATTCATTTTATGTCTAGACGTTTCACTTTGAGTGAAAGATGCTGAATGAAAGAGATACAAGGTCGGTTAAATGGAGGCAAAGTTGCATATTTTGATGCTAAACAAAATGCCATTTCAAAAGCCAAGACATTCCGACTACGTTCGAAATTATCCGATAAAAACCAAAATTTTTCAAAATTGTTTTTATTTTTTTCTGACCACATTTGAAGACATATTTTAAAATGAATGGAACTTCTTCACTGTCACTTTTTGCCCTTTACCAGATAGCGTTATTAAATTGATGAACCGATGTTTCGTCTATGAGTAGCCATCATCAACTTTGTTTTTTTAAATACGGTCCTGGATTTTTTAATACTGATTTTTAAAGCCTCTTGTGTTCCTAAGCCAACGATGTATCGCACTTATTAAAAAAGAGTTGTTTGTTTTTAATTCTATTAAAAATGTATTTTTTTGTCACTCACTAACACATGAGTTCTTATGGAAAAATTCATTAATATAATTTTTTTTAATAATTGCGATACATTGTTGGTTTGGGAACATAAGAGGCTCTTGAAATCCGTCATAAAAAATCCAGGACCGTATTTAAAAAAACAAAGTTGATGATGGTTTCTCCAAAACGAAACGTCGTACGGAGAATCTCTCAACGCTGTTTTGTAGAGCTTGAAAAGTGGCCATGAGAAAGTGTCTTTTGTTTTTCCATCTCTCTTAATAACGTCAGAAAAAAATAAAAACGAAATCGGCAAATTTCGTTTTTTTAGGCAAATCTCCGAAACTACTCGGAATTTTAAAACTTTCTAAACGGCATATTGTTAGGCTTGAAAATGCGCAACTTTTCTCTGATTCAACCATCTCCGTATCTCTTACGGTTTCCAAGATCCCCATGATAGACATCCTTATCTTGGACACACTGTATTTGAGAGAAAAAAAGACGTTAAACATCTGAGTAGGTATATAATTATTTTACATTTGACCAGGTAGGAATAACAAGTAAAATACTATCAAATATTTTAACAGACTTCCACAAATATTCAGACGAAATTAGGATCTTATTCTAATTTTGATTTTTGTGTTTTTTTTTAATAAATCCGTTTTTCTTCTTTTGGTATCTTCATATACAGTATGTCCCCGCCAGATAGGTGTTATAAAAGGACAAATTGACTAAAAACTAGGAATACGACAAAAGGTCATTCCTGATAAAAGTTTTTGCTTGGCCCAAAAATAACACCTATCTCTCTATTATCGAAAAAAACATTTTTCAAATACACAAAAAGACATCACAAAAAAATCGGACATGTATATTTGAATTTTGGTTCGGCAATTAATAAAAAAAATGTTGCACACTTGAATGGACGCAATGTATATTATGAGATTATTTCATTCAACATAATATATGTTATTTCTAGACCAAGCAATAGCTTTTATGAAGAACTAGCTGGAGAACCCGCGCCTCCGTTCGCCTGTCTCTAAGATATAATCATAGAATAACAACATTTCGATCCAACATTTTTTATAAAACAAATGGAATAATAATATGTTCTCACACATTTATCGAATACATTTTCTACGTTTCTCATTTTCATTCACCACACAACGCTAATTATTTATCAAATGTGAACGCGGCTTGTACGTAGCAATGGAACATACCTCAACTTACTGTCATGTCATTAATGGAAAGAAAATGGCAAATGCTGACAAATGATGACATTTAATCAAAACATTGAATATGAATCTTATAGAGATTTCGGTTTACTGCTCTGAAACTGCTCCGCGAGAGATGATGCTCTGTCGGCGATTGATCTAACTCCGATCGAGAGCCCTCTCAGAGGAGTATGTGCAATTTTGCTAGCTAAAAAAAAAAGCCGGGAATTTTTTTGAATTTAATGTCATTTGACATGAAAACTCAACCTAAGATGTTTTAAGAAAAAATATGTTTGTCTGAATTGAATCTCTGGCTTTTGTGCTGGGCAGTTTATTATTAATTATGGATAATCATATCATCTCATGTTTGCAAGTCGGGGCCTGTATCCACGATTCATGTGAAGTGAATATGAAGTGAAAACATTATTGGTTTTGTACAGCATAATTCACTTCATATTTATTTCACCTGAATCGTGAATAGGAGAGGCCCTGGGTCAATCAAAACAAAAATGTAGAATAAGAAATTCTGGATCATGCACCAAATCTGCCAAAAATCGCTGATCAAGATAGAGCGCTCGCTCAAAGATTCGGAGCAATCGCATGTTAAACCGAAATCGATGCCCCGAGCAAAGTTTACTAATAATAAACAGTTGGACCACTTTCGAAAACGCGCGAAACCGGCTCCACCCTTCTACTTCGTTTCTCTTGGAGAGCCCAGTTCCCATTAGTTCGGAACGTCTGTCGGTCGCTTTGAACCATTTTCGCTGGGCGGGTTTCTTTGAGCGGCATGCTTTGACGCCGCAGCCGCGCTTGTATACGGGTTTCAAAGAGCCGACTTCTAAGTGACCTAACTTATTGTATATTAGTAAACTTTGCCCCGAGTGAGAGCTATCTATTTCGTAAACCGAAAATGCAAATCTGGTCGAAATCTGTCAAAGAGCGATCTGGGAGCGCTCTAGAGCGGTAAACCGAAATTGAATTGATTATTCAGTGACTTTGTCTGTTTTGAAGTGCATAATAAATAGTGAATTCTGGCTACATAGTTATAGTCTAAGATCCGGTATTAGAAATATCTACCCTCATCAGTTATTTGATTATGATAAAGATTATATGTTAGATAATTTGTTCATCGATAAATCGCGCATGGGTTGCCTAGCAAAATCACGGGCCTTCACTGTTGAATAATATTTACTTGGATTGATTTTTTTTGATCAACTTCCCTTATTTGTTATTCATGAAAATCGATCATTGGTCAAAAGAAAATTGCACAAGGAATTGGAAAAATATAGGTTGCCTACTCTCCTTTGGATACAACTATAAGGTTGCCAGGTACAAACAGGTGGACAGGCGTTGAAAATATACCCTCATCTGTTATTTGATTATGATAGAGATTATATGTTAGATAATTTGTTCATCGATAAATCGCGCATGGGTTGCCTAGCAAAATCACGGGCCTTCACTGTTGAATAATATTTACTTGGATTGATTTTTTTTGATCAACTTCCCTTATTTGTTATTCATGAAAATCGATCATTGGTCAAAAGAAAATTGCACAAGGAATTGGAAAAATATAGGTTGCCTACTCTCCTTTGGATACAACTATAAGGTTGCCAGGTACAAACAGGTGGACAGGCGTTGAAAATATACCCTCATCTGTTATTTGATTATGATAGAGATTATATGTTAGATAATTTGTTCATCGATAAATCGCGCATGGGTTGCCTAGCAAAATCACGGGCCTTCACTGTTGAATAATATTTACTTGGATTGATTTTTTTTGATCAACTTCCCTTATTTGTTATTCATGAAAATCCTCGTGAAAATCGATCATTGGTCAAAAGAAAATTGCACAAGGAATTGGAAAAATATAGGTTGCCTACTCTCCTTTGGATACAACTATAAGGTTGCCAGGTACATACAGGTGGACAGGCGTTGAAAATATTCCCTCATCTGTTATTCGATTGATTTTTTTTTGTAGAAAGCTCATTTAATTCCCTATCGAACAGTATAAGGTTGCCTGATCAAAAGTGTGTCCCATCCATGGTTGCCTAATGTTTAATTTTAATTTTTGATTTCTTCGAATAAATTTTGAAATAATGAAGTTATTTGGTTGAGATTTGGTATGTAAGGGTGGTTGGACACGCAAAATTCAAATCTTGCCTTGGTATGGTTTTTACTGGTAGAGGGCGCCACTTATACACCTTTTCACTCTTTCAAATTGTCATAACTTTTTGGTACACACCCGTATATTCTTTTTAATTTGAAAAAGTTTTTTCTCCGTCGTTTTTACACAAAAAAAGGTACACTTTGTAGAAGTGGTTGGGAGTAACCTTTTTCAAGATATTTACACTTAAAGTAAAGCATGCAACTCGGCATGCAATGTGGTCTTCAATGGCAAATTTTGAAAATAAACATGAGGGGCTTTGAAAACGGCGCGGCGTTATCATAATAATTATGACAGTTTGATTCAATGTTCAATGTTTCTTGATAAAAAAAAAAAATATTTTATATTTCTTTTTAACTTCTTTTATCATTTTTGTGTTATAGATACAATAAATTCATTCAACTGACAAAGTTGCGTATTTTGATGCTCAACAAAATGCCGTTTTTGAAAGCCAAGAAATTCCGACTACGTCTGAAATAATCCAAAAAACAAACAACATTTTTCAAAATCCTTTTCATTTTTTTTTTACCATTCTCTTCTTCTCATGCAGATCATGGAGTAACTGCAAACCCACTATTCCATTTAATTTTAATTAATTGCCTTTGAGGTGTCAAAAATCAAATCCAAAAAATCCAGCACCGTATTTAAAAAAACAATGTTGATGATAAAGAGTGTTCAATAAAAAATACGATCAAGTCACCTATGGATTGCAATTGTTTCAAAAACCGTATGTCTTGGCTAACGTCGCAATAATTATGACATGACATCCACTTTCTAACCGTCACAGATGCCATGATGCCAAACCATACAAACTAGCCACGACCTACGTTCATGACAGAAAAAAAAATCCAGAGGTGACTTGATCGTATTTTTTATTGAACACTCGTTAGCTGCTCATTGACGAAACGTTGGTTCAATTAAATAACGCTATCTTGTAAAGAGCAAAAATTGGCAATGAAAAAGTTCAATTTATTTAAAAAATCTTTTCAAATGAGGTCAGAAAAAAATGAAAACGATTTTGAAAAATTTCGGTAATTTCGGACGTAGTCGGGATTTCCTGAATTTCAAAACGGCATTCTCTTGAGCATCAAAATACGCAATGTTGTCCTCATTTGAATGAATTTGTATCTATTACGGTTTTCGAGATCCCCATACTTAGCTTCGAATTTGTAGCACCCTGTATATTTCTAATACCGTATCTCGAACTGATAGGTGGCTTTGAAAACGCCGTTGCTATGGTAATTTTGAGAAGTGACTCAATATTCAATGTTTCTTATTACAAAAAGTCAAGAAAAAATGGAAAAAATAAAAAAATTATAAATTGGAGAAAAAGTTAAAAGAAATATAAAATTAGATTGATTTTTCTTATCAAGAAACATTGAATAATAAATCAAACTGTCAAAATTACCATGATAACGCCGTTTTCAATGCCAATCATGTTTATTTTCAAAATTTGCCATTGGAAACCACATTGCATGCTTTACTTTAAGTGTAAATATCTTGGAAAAGGTTACTCCCAGCCACTTCTACAAAGTATACCTTTTTTGTGTAAAAACGACAGAGAAAATACTTTTTCATTTTAAAAAGAATGTACGGGTGTGTACCAGAAAGTTATGACTATTTGAATGAATGAAAAGGTGTATAGGTGGCGCCCCCTACTAGTAAGAACTATATCAAGGCAAGATTTGAATTTTGCGTGTCCAACCACCCATATATACCAAATCTCAACCAAAAAACTTCATTATTTCAAAAGTTATTTGAAAAAATCCAAAATTTAAATTCAACTTTGACATTAGGCAACCATGGATGGGATACACACTTTTGATCAGGCAACCTTATACTGTTCGATAGGGAATTAAATAAGCTTTCTTCAAAAAAAAAATTAATCGAATAACAGATGAGGGTATATTTTCAACGCCTGTCCACCTGTTTGTACCTGGCAACCTTCTAATTGTACCCAAAGGAAAGTACAGGCAACCTATATTTTTCCAATTCTTTGTGCAATTTTCTTTCGACCAATGATCGATTTTCATCAATAACAAATGAGGGCAGTTGATCAAAAAAAATCAATCCAAGTGAATATTATTCAACAGTGAAGGCCCGTGATTTTGCTAGGCAACCCATGCATGCGCGATTTATCGATGAACAAATTATCTAACATACAGGGTGTCTCAGCAAGGGTGGCCACCGGCCATATCTCAGAAACTACTGGACCTAAAAGTTCAGGAAAAAAAAAATTATCACTAAAGTGGCCACGAGAAAATGCTGGGAAATATTTATAACTTCGAAATTTTTCCGCTAGGGGGCGCAATCAAAGCTTAAATATTAAAATTCGAAATTTCTCCGGAAATTCTCAGATTGAGGTATATCTTTATCAACATGGTTAGAAAACCTAGACAATTTCACGTTTTTTCGGTACAGGGCTCATTGGCGTACCGATCTTCGTGTGAGTAGGGGAAGGTAGTGAAAGTGTAATTGTTCAAGTAGCTGTAACCTATTAACGACTTTGTTGCGTATAGGCTTGTTTAGAAGATAAATATGAGTACTTTCGAACATCGTATCCAGTAGTGCGTGATTGTCCCCAGCAAAATTGCTAGAAGGGGTAACTTGAATTAAAAACAGTGTTTTTCATTTTACCGCAAAAATTTAAATGGTATGGTATAATTCTGATAAGAGCATCGAAAGGTACATTAAATTTACAAGAAAAAACCTTTGAAACGCAGGTGGATATCTTTTTTCGTTTTCGAGTTATTGCCGAGAAAAGAGTTTTTGACACTCGAAAAGTTGTTTGTTGTGTAGTTCTATTGCAACCTGCTTTTTTTTTTGGCTTCAATAATAATAACTAGTCCAAATTATGTAAAATTTAATGTTTTCATTTGTTATTTCAATAGAACAAAACTCATAATAAATGAAAAATATTTTGATGAGCATAAATCCCAATCTAATTATGTATTAAATATTGCAATGATGGGTTGAAAAAAAATCTAGGTAGCTGTGGAAAAACATCGGCGGGTTTTCATGGAGATAATTGAAACAGATATTGCAATCATATCAATCTCTTAGTTATCATTTTAACATTCTCTGTTAAAATGTCTTACACCAATGCCGAGGCTTTTGATATGCTCGCCGTATATTTTCAATGTTTTGGAAATGCTCCGATTGCGGCACGTGAATACGCTGCAAGGTATCCTGAACGAAGGCACTACAGCAGAAAGGTATTTCGGCGAATGACAATACGTTTAAGAACAACGGGAAGTGTACAGCTCAATCCAGTTCCAATCAGAAGACGTCCGGTAAGAAACCATGAAGACAATATTATAAACGTTCTCGCTTACGTGGAAGCTTCACCGCATTTGAGCACAAGAGAAATTTTCCACCATCTAGGATTAAGTCGTTCTTCAGTGCTCCGTTTTCTCCGTTTCTCTAGTTCTGGAAATGTTAATTTGCATAACATGCACTTTTGGTCGCGGGAAAACCCACACTGGATGCGTGAAGTGGATCATCAAAACAGGTGGAGTGTAAACGTCTGGTGCGGAGTGTTAGGAAACAAAATTATTGGGCCGTATATTATTGATGGCCATTTAAATGGTGAATCATGTTTAAACTTTTTAGAAAATGACTTGCAAATACTTTTAGAAGATGTTCCCATTGGTCTTAGGATGTCCATGTGGTACCATCATGATGGTTGTCCAGCTCATTATGCATGGAGAGTTCGTGATTTTTTAAACAACCGTTATCCAGATCGCTGGATTGGAAGGGGCAGTTTGTTCCCATGGCCACCGAGATCCCCCGATTTAACTGTGTTGGACTATTACTTGTGGGGACGAATCAAGGACATCGTTTACAAAACTCGTCCCACCACAAGAGAAAATATGATTGAGCGGATTGAGAATGCTATACATTCCATTGCACCAATTGAAATAGAAACAGCTGTTTCTATTTGTAGGCACAGAATTGAGAAATGTATTTTACAAGATGGAGGACAATTCGAACATTTATAAAGTTAAAACTACACAACAAACAACTTTTCGAGTGTCAAAAATCATTTTCTCGGCCATAACTCGAAAACGAGAAAAGATATCAACCTGCGGTTTGGAGGTTTTTTCTTGTAAATTTAATCTTCATTTCGATTCTGTTATCAGAATTATACCGTACCATTTAAATTTTTGAGGTGAAACGAAAATAACAGTTTTTAATTCAAATTACGCCTTCTAGCAACTTTTCTGGAGACAATCACGCATCACTGGATACGATATACGAAAGTACTCACATTTATCTTCCAAACAAGCCTATACGCAACAAAATCGGACAAGTCGTTTATAAGTTACAGCCACTTGAACAATTACACTTTCACTACCTTCCCCTACTCACACGAAGATCGGTACGCCAATGAGCCCTGTGCCAAAAAGACGTGAAATTGTCTAGGTTTTCTAACCATGTTGATAAAGATATACCTCAATCTGAGAATTTCAGGAGAAATTTTGAATTTTAATATTTGAGCTTTGATTGCGCCCCCTAGCGGAAAAATTTCGAAGTTATAAATATTTCCCAGCATTTTCTCGTGGCCACTTTAGTGATCATTTTTTTTTTTCTGAACTTTTAGGTCCAGTAGTTTCTGAGATATGGCCGGTGGCCACCCTTGCTGGGACACCCTGTATAATCTCTATCATAATCAAATAACAGATGAGGGTAGATATTTCTAATACCGGATCTCGTACTATTAGATTTGACTGTTAACAAGAGGTACCTACTGAGAATTTTTAACCGAAATAATAACGCTAAATACGAGTTCCCATGAGATTTGGTACCTTTGAGTTATTTACATTTTTTATCGGCGACAGCGCCTGAATATTTATATTACTTGAAGTGACTACACATTCCAAAATCGACAAAAAGCGCCACAGTTTAGAAATTCTGGTTCAAAGCCATCCTATTGTTTTTCCTATTGTCTGTCCTGGACTTCTGTTGTATGTTATCTTTGGGTTGTAATAAACTGAACAGTATTTAATTCATTATGTACAGTATAATATCACAAGCAGTCAGTATAATATTGTAGAAGACTCAGTATTTCTGTTAAAAATGATAAGTAAAAATGGAATTTTTGAGCAGTAAAAGTACTATTTGGCCTGTATTTCTATGTTCACTATTTTGATTCTCATGGTCACTAAAAATTTATGAAATGTCAGTTTGACTTAGCTGGTAATAATACAAATGTACAGTAAGAAATGATAAATGGCCAGTATGCGATGGTCAGTAATAATTTTAACTAACTCAAACTAACCCAAACTTGATACCTACACATAATACCAATACAGAACACGTCAATTATGATATATAATAATAATTGTAATGTTAACCTAGTGCTAACCAACGAGCCGCTGCATATTTTTCATCAATTTCTATTACCAACACAAACTAACCCTAACTAACCCAAACTAAATCCGCCTCTCAAAGGAACCTATCTGACTACTTCATCATGACATAAAGGCAGAGTGTTTTCTCTTTACTAAGTTGTGTTTCGTTCCGTTGTAAAAATGTTTGTATTTATACGAAATAAAATATATGACCAACCATTCATTATTTTACTGTCGCTTTATTAATTTTATGGACTGTCCATTATTTTCACCAGGCATTTACCAATTTATTTGATCGTTTTTTTATGATACTGACCCTTGATTATTTATATCTACCATTTATTATTTTTACTGACCACTTCTTTATGTTACTGACCCTTCATTATTTTTACTGACCATTTCTTTATATTACTAACCGTTAATTATTTCAACCGACCATTTATTATTATACTGACCATTTATTATTTTCACTGACCACTTCTTTATGTTACTGACCCTCCATTATTTCAACCGACCATTTATTATCATACTGACCAAGGGAAATAAAATAATGCCAAAGAGTACTGTCCATAAAATTTAAATACTGACCATTTAATTTGTTGCCGTTATCTTTTATGCCTTGACAAGTCCCGAGGCGAGAAGCGAGTGTCCTGTGTCTAATCCAAATTTTATGATCTGAGAACTGGTATTAGGTAATTCTTTGATATCAGGTATCTCTATAAATACGCAACAACCGGGAAAGAAATATAAGAGGTTCAATCATATATTATGGGGAGCGATAACATAACAAATACAGATTTGTACAGGGTGTACAACTAAGAGAAGTGGCCGGCCATATTTCCGTAAGTATTCATCCTACATTTTTGGAAAAAAAAATTATTATAAAAGTTGCCAACAGAAATTGCTGGAAATTATTTCTAAGTTCGTGCGATGTCCGCTAGGGGGCGTAATACAATAGTGAAATAGAAAATATAGGTTTTATTAAGAATATTGAACGGTGACCTACCAGATAAATAATTTTATATTGAAGAAGGACAAATTATGAACATTTTTCATATTAAACTTTGTTTTGTTATCTGTCAAATAAAGGTTGAGGAAGGGTCGAATGTTTATTTTTAAAATTGTTGATAACTATTGATTGGCTTAACCGATTCCAATAAGCTTAGCGTCGTTTTAAAGGTTTATTGTTATGCTTTTTTTACGGTGTAATATCACTTTACGAATTATTTTATTGCTGAACGGTAGAGGGCGCTTTCTGTTAAAATGAATTATTTCATCGATTTTTTCAAAAATATTAAATACAAAGGTGTTTTTCTTTCACGTTATTTTGAAAGAGCGTGAAAAAATATAAAAAATGGCGCAAACGGCAAGTTAATAACTTATTTTGAACCGAAATTAGCAATGAAAACGTAATTGAAGAGTGAATGTTGCCGCGCTGGCGTCACGGAACTCGATCTGTGCAGAGTTGGCTTAGAAAACAAACGAAACCTATTTTTGGAACCATAATAACTATTTATTTGGTAGGTTGATATAACTTTTAGGCAATGTTGTTGATATGAATGATGAATGATGATTATGAATTTTTAATTATTACAACATACAACATACCTGGATAACAGTATTTCTAAGTCTTGTAGCTAATCCGCTAAAAACTCTGTGATTATTAGGTCTACGGTCAGGATATCTTTGGGCATTTATCCGTGCTGCAACGCGTGCATTTTGCATTACTTCGAAATACACTGCTAGCATATCAAATGCGATTTCGTTTGGGATTCTATGCATTTTAAAAACAATTTTGTCAAACTGAATGACAAAAACGTTTGACGTAAAATTAAAATAAATAATATACGCCTTCACCATAGCGACGACTTTTTCATTAGGTATTTGTTTTCTAAGCCTACTCTTCACAGATCAAGTTCCGTGACGCCAGCGCGGCAACATTCACACTTTAATTAATTTTTCATTGCTAATTTCGGTTCAAAATCAGTTATTAACTTGCCGTTTGCGCCATTTTTTATATTTTTTTTACGCTCTTATCAACAATTTTCAAAATTAACATTCGACCCTCCCCCACCCTTTATTTGACAGATTACAAAAAAAGTTTAAAATTAAAAATGTTCATAATTTCTCCTTCTTTAATGTAAAATTATTTATCTGGTAGGTCACCGTTCAATATTCTTAATAAAACCTATATTTTCTATTCCACTATTGTATAACGCCCCCGAGCGGACATCGCACGAACTTGGAAATAATTTCCAGCAATGTCTCTCGAAAACTTTTATAATAACTTTTTTTTTCCAAAAATGTGGGATGAATACTTACGGAGATATGGCCGGCGACCTCTCTTAGTTGTACACCCTGTACAATTTGATTGAAAAAAACTGAAGAAATCCAGGAACAGAATAAAATCACCACCATCGAACTCAAAGAAGAAATTAAAAACTTGAAAAAAGATATCTCAGCGGAGCTGGAGAAACTGACAAGCGAAAATAAATTGCTAAGAAATCTAAAGGACCGAATTGAAACGATTGCACGAGGGACAAAAAAGTACATGATCGTGTATGGTCTGAAAGAAGCAGTTAACGAACCTCAAGATATTCAAAATTTTCTTGACATTATTACCGGAACACTAAAAGTGGACTGCAAGTTTGTGGATCTTCAAGACATTCACCGAATCGGAAGGAAGGCTTCTAAAAACACCTGTCGAGCCGCCGAAAAACTACCCGTTCATCGAGGTCATCGACGGTTCGAATTCTGAACACTGCACAAATCTAAGTACTACAGTATTTATTAGTGTGAAATTCTTGAATACACTGCCAATTATTCTGCTATGGTCAAATGGTTCATCAAACACTGAACAAAATGAGGAGCTTGCCAAACAATAGCTTCCTCCCAAAATGGCTGTTATAAAAAATTATATAAAATTTTTCTTTTTGTCTTAGTGACTTATTTTTTGACACAGCCACCTGAACCAAAATAACTACGTTCAAAAAATACATGTATGTCCCTAACATACTCCCACCTAAATCACGAAAACACAAAAGTGATTCACAAAACTCAAGAGACAAATTTAAATTAATCAAATTGATACTAGAGAAACCTATTAAGTCTTTTCACTACACGACCTTTACGAGTCGTCATAGTGTCTTTTACAGGATCGGATACTTTGGTTTTCAACTCCGCACTTCCCGTCTCACTTCTCACAACTTTGAAGAGGCTCCTCGTCTGCAGACACGTTGTACACCTCAGGTACAGTGAAAAGCATTTGAATTCGCACACAATATTTTAAACAACCCTCGTAAAATGCCAAACTTTGTCATAGTTATAAATCACTTTTGTCAAAATGACAAGTCATGAGTAAACAAAAGGCTGATTTTTGGTTTTGGGATTGATTATTTCAGCTTAGTTCAAATAATCTTAATACAACAAGCTGCACATTTCTCGAATGTATTATCCAGTGATGCAAAGGGCGAAGGGCAATTGAATTATTGGCCAGTATGTAAGATATTTATGTAGAAAACCAAATGTAAGAAGGTTATAAAAAAATACATTGATTGCGTCTCTTTTATATCAGATTACTAAATATATATATCACCTCATAAAAATCCCAGCGCAGATACTACCCGCAGTGGCTTGATAGTTTTTGTTATTCATGGTTTAAAACTTAAAATCAAAAATCATTGAAGTAAACAAGCGACACGTGATCAGAGACAGTGAAATGATCTAGAAAATCACATGTGTGTTGGTTTATTTCACCTATGCATTTTACGAGGGTTGTCAAAAAATAACTGTGTGTGCGAATTCATATGCTTTCCACTGTACAGCCTCCAGTTCCTTCACATCTGTCCCCTCTAATGGATAGAGCCGTTGAACTGGTCTTAGCAGTTGACCTCTAGATGTAACCAACTTTACGACTCTGACTTGTCCATACTTACCAGGAAGCAGCTCCGTAACTCGTCCCAATGGCCAGTCAAGACGTTTGTCGTCGTCATTACCAATGAGAACTACTTGTCCCAAAGATTTATCTTCAGTGGATCTTTTCCGCTGCAACCACCTCAACTGTCCGAGGTACACGTTTCTGAATCTCTGACGCAAATCATGACGGATCCTCATTTGATACTGAACTCGTTTACATAGAGAAATTCGATCGACTTCATCTTCATCAGAAATATCACCGAATGGCTGCTCTCGAAGAAACCTCATTGGTGACAATGGCATTAACTTGCTCGGATCAGTTCAAACGTAAGTTAGTGGTCTCGAGTTGATGATCGACTCACAGTCACACAAAACTGTGATTAGTTCTTCATAGTTCAAGAATGTTCGACCCAAAGTTTTACGGAGCAGTTGTTCAAGAACGTCAACCATGCGTTTCCGAAAATCTCCCCACCATGAAGCAATAGGTGGGCTGAACCTCCAATTTAGTCGGTCAGTGCCAGTTTCTCGCTGAATCTGGTCTGGTCCCAGTCCGCTTTTTGCAAAGCATTGGCAGCTCCAACGGAATTTGTCCCGTTGTCGCTATAGACTGTCGCAGGTCGTCCACGTCTGGCAATGAATCGTCTAAAGGAATGCAAAAAGCTAACAACTGATAACGACGTACACAGTTCCAGATGCACGGCGCGGTAGATCGCACAAGTAAAAAGGCATATCCAAGCCTTCTCACCCGTCTTCAAATGTAGAGGCTCGGCAAAGTCCACCCCCATCACTTCAAAAGCACCTGCATCGCGGACTCGGTCTAGAGGTGATGAAGTCTCTTCGGAATAAAAAGGTTTACCGTTGAAACGTTTACATACGACACAGCCTGACCGTGCTGACTTGATCGCGTGACGTCCACCCAAAACCCAGTATTTTTCTCGAAGAGCACTCATGAGACCCTGAGTCCCGACGTGACACATTTTTTTAAGAATTGTGAAAATCAAACTGGAAACTATGGGATTCTTTGATAGTAACACGACTGGATAACGGAACAGCTCCATACCCTTCTTTTTGCAAATACGAGTTTTCAAACGGTCATCGTTTTCGTCTGTGAAGACTTCTTGTTGCACTATTTTGAAAATATAAGCCCTATTCAACTCCTCAGCGGATAACTCGCAGCTACGCTTATCTTTCACATATCGGATATTATGGAAGAATCTAAAACACCGAGCAATCATGCGAATGGCCTTTAAAAATTGGGAGAAATAATTGAGGTGCCAATCGGCTGAATTCATTGAACTGCATTATTGAGTGAAGAGCCCACGAGTTTCTTCTTCTTCCCAGCACTTATCTCAGCTTCATCATATATAGTATTTTCTTGAGGCCAGAAATCCGGGTCTTTGTGAAGCCATTCGGGTCTCTCTCATCATCTTGACCTTTTCAGCTGCCCCGCAGTACATCCACGGGTGGTAGATCGGCAGGATTCAAAATCCCAGGAGCATGTCTCCAAATGGAACCACTTGACAGTCCAAGGATCTCTGTGACTCTGTTGTATACAAAGGTGGCACATTCTTCCTCACGGCCGTATCCAGAAAAGTACTGTAGAAGAATCCGTCCAGAAGTAGCACTTAGGTTCGATTCCAAATTATTTCTCACATATTGACACAACCTAGAACCTATCATCGCACCTAGTCATTCCAGACGAGGTATCGTCAACTTTCTAATTGGTGCAATTCTGCTCTTTGCGGGTACCAAGTGCACTGTAACTTGACTTCCATGAACAGATGTTAGGAAAACTTCGGCTGAGTAAGCTGTTTTGGTTGCGTCGCAAAATGTGTGAATGGTCCATTGCTTGGCATCGTTTAGTCCACCATAACCCATCGAGAAATCCTAATCTCAATGCCAATAAGGCAACTCTCTTACTCACCTACAAAAATCATTTGCAATTCTCTGAGCCACTGGCGTATCCCAACCAATCTTTTTCTCCCATGTCCCAGTAATTTGGGAACCAATGTGGCAGGAGATGTAAATTCTATAGGATCAAAAACCCTCTGGTCTAGAAAAAGCATGGATCTCTTTGGGATTGGCTGAACAAGCATCCGATCTAAATTCTTCTAAAGTTCTTAACTAATCGAAAGAGTGTCGCTAGATTTATCCCAAACAAGTCCTAAGAGAGTGGTTGTAGCGGGGCCATCCATCACAGGCTGCTGGAAATATTCCCACCCTCGCAAGTCAAATTTAGCTTCCCACATCACCATACTAGAATCCCCTAATAAAGTCTTCAGGCTCGACTCATCTGCAACACTAGCGACGCAGTTGTCAACGTAACAACTCCTTGAAAGCTCCTGAAGAGTATTCTCTGAATATTGAGATCCAGAACCACATTTTTCAAAGCTTCGGATAGGTGATACTCTATCGTAGCCGCTAGAAGAAATTGACTGCAATTCACATCAAAAATAACTCTTCGGTGTCGATAAACTTTCGTCTGTCCATCCACATCAACCCATAAGAAGCGCACAAAATCTCTGTCCCTTTCGTGAAGACTTATCTGCAGAAAGGCTTTACGAATATCCGCTGTGACACCTATCCTTTGATGCCTGAAGCGCAGCAAAATAACAGGAATCTCTCAATAATTCCCTCAGCCATCTACTCTTTAAAAACTTGACTATAAGATTCCAAGAGATTCCAAGAGTATATCGTTCTCTAATTTCTTCAAATTGTTGGTAAATCTTCTCTTGGAAACTTCAAATTTTAAGGTAGGGTAGTCCTTCCGACCAAGGAAGCTGCACTTCATAACGTCCTTTAGCATTCAATTTGACAGTGTCCAAAAATAACTCTTTGGCTGTTGGAACTAACTCCTCCTGGGATCTCTTCTCACATGGGTCCGTAACACCCAACGAATCTATATGCCAAAGCTGCGTAAGAGAAGCATCGTTTAAAAATAGAGAGATAGCGGTCAAAGTGGTGTTTGGATTTTTTTTAAGAACAATTCGTCTCATCAGTGTCCACCCTAAATATGTATCCACAGCTACCAAGCCACAATGTAACACGAATTTTTTTCCAGTATATAACGCGCCAATGACATCTGAGCCGATGAGAATCTCGATAGGGCCAATTTCTTTGAAATCCGAAAGAGACACATTTTCACTTCTTAGCTCCTTAATCCATGAGTCATCGAATACCGGTGAAACTTGTCCACAAATAACATCCTGAGATAGAACTTCGATAGTGCAATAGTATGGACCATTTTTCAACTGAATACCGTATTCTTCACTGAAGAATGTAAAAATTTTGTGATCCTGTATCGATCAATGCCCTCTGTGGTTCCGTGTGGTCCCAACACTTGAACTTCAAGTGTCTGTAGGAAGACATGTGAGTTTGTACCATTTGTACAGGTAAGCATCTCATGGGACTTCACTGGATGCAATGAATGCTCTTTCTCGGGAGTTTTGATTGGATCCCTAGCTGCTAAATCAGAGCACATCAGAATAACATGGGTTTTGCCACATGCAATACATTTTAAGTGTCGAAGGCAACGGCGTGCCTGATGTCCTACCTTGAGGCAGCGGAAACAAGCCTTCTTTGAAAACAAAATTGACTTTCTTTTGTCCAATGTAAAACTCTGGGCCTTAGAACAACTCGTACTCTCATGGGGGCCGTCACAAAATAAACTCTTCATATTCTCCGACCTATTGTTATCATGGTTTATTAATCCAGTAGCTGTGGAGTGTGTGCCCTTCATATTATTGGATTTTGATCTTGCTGCCAACCAACTACGTTGATGTAAATC
Source organism: Orchestes rusci (assembly GCA_958502075.1). Taxonomy (NCBI): domain Eukaryota; kingdom Metazoa; phylum Arthropoda; class Insecta; order Coleoptera; family Curculionidae; genus Orchestes; species Orchestes rusci. The sequence goes on along the minus strand of OY293303.1, from coordinate 50,164,198 downwards.
ACCTGAAGCTTGTTCATGCAACCCAAAACTCTCTGCAGCTAAAGATATCCTTTGCTCGTTGATAACTTCATTCCTCAAAAATTGCATCAAGTTCTTGATGCGCTTCTCCAAGTTGCGCTCTTCATCTTCACGGACATCAGCTAAGGTTGTCCTCTGCCATAAAAAGTTCCTCTGGAAGACAAGACTCAATCAACGGAAAAATAACTGCAGAATATCCAGATGACGTGATACCCAAAGTATTCAGATCTCGCAACTGTGACTCAATTCCATCATACAGGTTAGACAGTTCCATTGTGCCTGAGTAAGTGACATTGTTTATGATCAATTTTAAAAGTTCACGAACATAAACGTCAATTTGTAGGTCCACACGCCCGAAACGTGAGTCAAGCAACTGATGATTTCACTGTAATTTCGACCAACAAGAGGAAAACTCCAAACCAATTGACGGGCTCTGCTGCCTGGTACCTTAGCTTGCGATAAATACTCCACCTTGTCATTATCATCGATGTCTGGATCAATATGAATCTTTTCATACTGCGACCAAAATGGAAGCCAATTTTTTATATTTCCATCAAAAGTCTTGAACTCAATGCGGGGGAGCTTGAACTTTCTCTTTCCTTTGTCAGTCACTACGTGACTATCTGCCTGGAATGCCTGTGATTGAGGATCTGAAGAAAGATTGTTAAATTTCACGTGAAGACTCAGGAATCGTTAATTGATAAGAAACCTCAATATCAAAAACTTCTGCATTCTTATCTTCTTCTTCGAAAATAAGGCTCTGAGAGCTTTTCTGTTCTTCCTAATTTGTTGCATATTGCCAAAACAAATTGAAATTTTTTACAGGTGACAGCTCGGTTGACAGATTAAGGTATCAAGTGTTCTATTGGGATTCAATACAGCAAAAACTTAAATTTTTCAGTATTACCTGGTCCAAAGTTCAATGACAAACATTCGCGTTCATCCGGCCAAAAACATTCCGATCACAGCGAATAAAAGTCTGTCTTCTGGTTTGACCAAGTCCAATACACTACGGGCTCCAAATCAGCACTGATAGCAGTCTTATCCTGTCACGGTCGCCACAATATGTCGAGCCCCCGAAAAACTACCCGTTTATCGATGTTATCGACGGTTCGAATTCTAAACACTGCACAAATCTAGGTACAGTATTTATTAGTGTGAAATTCTTGAATACACTGCCAATTATTCGGCTATGGTCAAATGGTTCATCAATAACTGAACAAAATGAGGAGCTTGCCAAACAATAGCTTCCTCCCAAAATGACTGTTACAAAAAATTAAATCAATTTTGTTGTATGTCTTTACGACTTATTTTTTGCCAGCCACCTGAACCAAAATTACTACATTCAAAAAATACATGTCTGTCCTCAACAACTCCCGCCCATTGGTAGTGGGGTTACTAAATTACGCTCTAAGGAAATAGTGAAAAACGCGAAACTCCTGAAGGGAACGGGGATCTTTATCTCGCAGGAATATACCCCTGGAGATTATCAGACGCGAAAGGAATTGAGGCATCATTTGAAACTTGCAAGACAATAATTACGAAGCTGAAATAAGAAATTACACGTTGGTTGTGGAAGGATTAGCGATATGCGAACAATAAGCGATTTGAGATTAATTGTGTAATATCAGTGAGACGCCTCGTCGTCATTTCGAGGCCTTTTGATGGTCGCTGACTGGTCTCGTGTTGACGTACACATTTTGGTCAGCACTGATCATGGAGAGGTTTGACAGATGATCGATTAGCGATGGCGGTTTCGGCGGTTAGAGTTGTTGATGTTTTTTTTGAATTAAAGCGTGTAACATGAACAATAAATTGATAACTGTGTCTCAATCCCAACGTGAATAATAATTATTGTGCCCCAATCTTACAAAGCAGCGGTGGGATAACCAAATTGTGAATTGTGAGTGCATATTTGACCTTTTTTTTTCCACAACATGGGTAAAACCTCGAGGAAAACGAAACGTACCAAAGACAATGCCGGAAGAAAGACAAAATCTAAAAAGCGTAGACTTCCTAGTAGTTCGTCAAGTTCCTGCAGCACGTGTTCAAGTACTTCGACGAAAAGCCGCACAAAACGTGAAATCAAAAGACTAAGAAAACAAGTCAGTGAATTGAAGAAAAGACCTATAAGTGCAGTAGTTCGGGCTAGTGATGAATTTCTTGTGCCGGTTTTTGACCCTTCGCGTGATGAATCTGTAATTGAGAACTGGTTGGCTAAAGTTGATAGTTTGGCTGAAAGATACATGTGGGATGACGATACCATACTCAGGATGATTGTTGGACGACTTCGAGGGAACGCACGTCAGTGGTACGATGAGAATGTTAAACTTGACTCCAGCTGGAATGAAATGAAGTCTTTGATGTGTCAACAATTTCGTAAGTCACTTCCATTTTCTAACTTACTCAAAGATGCTGCCAATTATGAAGCTAGACCTGGGCAAAGTTTAGGGGATTATTGTTTTCAAAAGTTGTCAAAGTTGAGGGCTTTGAATTTAGACATTCCTGATGCTTATTTAGTCGATGCAATTATTGGAGGTATACAAGATGAAAACATTGCGCGCACGATACGCTCAGCTCAGCACACAGATGTTAACATTTTATATGCGTACCTGAATACTATGGGGAGTATGCCTGATAGTAAAAATAGATTTGAGGGGCCCAGTTTCAAATTCAAGCCTCAGTTCAATTCAAGTGGATATAAGTGGGAGCGAGATAACTATCAACCAGGTACAAATCAAAACAAAGACAGTAGTAACGTTCCAAGGCCGTATGTTTGTTTCAATTGTGGATTGCCAGGTCATACTTTTAAAGATTGTCGAAAACCTAAAATTGAATGTAAACATTGCAAACGTTTAGGTCATTATGAAGATAAGTGCCCATTTCAAAAAAAAGAAGTACATTTGGTAGAATCTGCGAAGGCTCCATCTTATAGTCATAATGTCGAGCATAATGTATTTGTGCAAACTGTCCGAATTAATGGAAAGAAGCTGAAATGTTTGATAGATTCTGGAAGTTCAAATACACTTATTAAAGTTTCCTGTGTGAAATCTCTTGATTTGCCCCTTGTTGATGCAGGAGAAATAACTTTGTGCAGTTTCATGAACACTTCAGTAAATAGTAAACAGTATTGTGAAATTACTTGTTCTGTGCAAGGAGTATCGGCTAAATTGCGAGCTATAGTCATCCCTGATCATTATTTAAAATATGATTTGTTAATTGGAAGAGACTTTATTAATCAAGATCACATAACGATGGTCAAAAAGGGGAATAATCTACATTTCCATGGTATACCTGCCAACAGTCATCACGAAATAAATTTGATAGAGGTCTATGATAGCAATATAACCATAGATTCAATTCGTTATGGGAATATTTCAGAAGATGATAAAGCAAAATGTTTTGACTTATTACAAAAGTTTCTGGAGTGCATATCTTCTTCGCTTAAATCGTTGGGAAGGACAAAGACAGTGGAAATGGAGATAAAATGTGTAACTGATACGCCGATAGTACGCAACCCATATCGTATGCCGGATTTTGAAAAGCAAGCTCTTCGTCAAATCATTCAAGAATTACTCGAGAACAATATCATCCGGGAATCTTCGTCGCCCTACGCTAGTCCTATTACTCTCGTCAAGAAAAAAGAAGGAGACTACAGAATGTGCGTCGATTACAGACAATTAAATTCCATTACCATCAAGAATCGATTTCCACTTTGCCATATAGAAGATCAAATTGATAAGCTCGGAGGATATAAGTATTTTATAACTCTCGATTTGGCGTCTGGGTATTATCAAGTTCCGATGGCACAAAATTCCATCGAGAAAACGGCGTTTGTAACCCCAGATGGACATTTTGAATTTTTGAGGATGCCATTTGGACTGTCAAATGCCCCCTCCGTTTTCCAGTCATTGATTTATAAAGTTCTTGGCACCTATAAAAATGAATTCGCATTTCCATATATCGATGATATCATTATACCTTCTATGACAATTGAAGATGGATTAGAACGTTTGGAGAAAGTACTACAACGTCTTAAGGAGCATAATCTAACCCTGAAGCTAAGTAAATGTGTCTTTCTAGAAACTAGCATAGAATATCTTGGCCGTGAAATAAGTAGTGAAGGTGTTAAACCAGGATCACGAAAGATAAACGCTTTAATAGGTATGAGCTCCAGGTAGCCTGATGGCCAGGTTATTAACTTATAGCTGATTGGTTGTGGGTTGTTCCCAAAGCTGCCAGAATGCAAATATGTAGATTATGCCACGATGATTCAGGACATTTTGGTATTGAGAAAACTCTGGAACGCATCCGTGAAAATTACTGGTTTGCCAAAATGAGAAGATTCGTTATGAAATATGTTGGTGCCTGTCTAAATTGTATTTATTACAAACAGAACTCATCAAAACGTCAATGCAAATTGAATCCCATAGAAAAAATTGAAATTCCGTTTCACACAATACATATTGATCATGTGGGCCCTTTTGAAACAAGCAAAAATAAAAATAAGTACCTGTTTGTAATAGTGGATGCTTTTACGAAGTTTGTGATGATAGATCCTGTTAAAGACCCGAAAACCAAGCATGTTGTGAAATCATTGACAACCCTGATATACATTTTTGGCGTGCCTTCTAGAATAATCAGTGATAGAGGATCGGCATTTACGTCTCAGTCATTTAAATCATTTTGTGACGTGTATGGAATTAAACATGTACTGAACGCGGTTGCAACGCCTCGTAGTAATGGTCAATGCGAGAGATACAACAAGACTATTTTAAGTGCATTAGCAACTTCAACAGCTGGTGATGACTCCAGAGAATGGGACAAGAAAGTGAAGCAAATTCAGAGCGCTATGAATACAAGTTACAACAAAAGCATCAATTCAACACCTATGAAAGCACTTATCGGGTATAATTCGAAACACGCAGCAGAGGCCAGAATTCTTAATGCAGTCCAAGATGATATAAATAGAGAAGATATAGATGAACTAAGATCGAAGATTTCACAGCACATCACCGAAGATCAACGAAGACAAAAAGAGCGATACGACAAAGTTAGGAAAGATGCCGTGAAATACAATGAAGGAGATTTGATAATGATTAAAATAACCAGTAATCCAGCAACTGGAAGTAGCCAGAAATTACTAGCTAAACACAAAGGTCCCTTTCGAGTTACGAAAAAGTTACTGAATGACAGGTATGAAGCAGAAGACTTAAGAGAAGGATTCAATAGACGACGCACTGTGGTAGCTGCAGATAACATTAAAAAGTGGATAATAATCTAAAAGTTTTGAGGTTTTGGCGAAAGTCGCTGATGTTAATTCATGTTCAAGCGAAAGTCGCTATTCACTTTTGGGTTTTGTTTAAGCGAAAGTCGCTATGATTTTAAGCGAAAGTCGCTATGATCTTAAGTTTAAGCGAAAGTCGCTATGATTTTGAGTTAAGCGAAAGTCGCTATGATTTTGAGTTAAGCGAAAGTCGCTATAGTTTTAAGTTTAAGCGAAAGTCACTTTGATTTCATGTTAAACTAAAGTCGATATAATTTTGGGATTTGAGCCAAAGTCGCTATGGTTTTGGGTATAATCGAAAGTTTCTATTTTTTTTTTTGAAAGTGTTAAGCAAAAGTTGCTAATAAATATGTCGTATTAAATAAATAAAAAAAAAAAAAAAAAAAAAAAAAAACAACAAAAAAAAAAAGTTTAAGCGAAAGTCGCTATGATTTTAAGTTGAGCGAAAGTCGCTATAGTTTTGAGTTTAAGCGAAAGTGACTTTAATTTCATGTTCAGCAAAAGTCGATATAATTTTGGGAATTGAGCGAAAGTCGCTCTGGTTTTGGATACAATCGAAAGTTTCGATTATTTTTTTTTGAAAGTGTTAAGCAAAAGTTGCTAATAAATATGTCGTATTATATATATTTTTTTTTTTGGTTTTATTATGTATAGGAGTTGAGCGAAAGTCCCTAAAATTGTAGTGGTTGAAGCGAGGTTTTCCTGGAAGAGCTCGAGATCAAGACAAGGTGGCCTGAGGACAGACCAAGTGTCAGGATGGCCGAGTGTAATATCAGTGAGACGCCTCGTCGTCATTTCGAGGCCTTTTGATGGTCGCTGACTGGTCTCGTGTTGACGTACACATTTTGGTCAGCACTGATCATGGAGAGGTTTGACAGATGATCGATTAGCGATGGCGGTTTCGGCGGTTAGAGTTGTTGATGTTTTTTTTGAATTAAAGCGTGTAACATGAACAATAAATTGATAACTGTGTCTCAATCCCAACGTGAATAATAATTATTGTGCCCCAATCTTACAATTGGTGAAACGAAATTTTCTGAACAGATAGATAAAGAAGTCTGAAATAGTCGAAGAAGAGAAGAGGCAACACCGGATACGCGGATGGTGAATCTATTTAGCAAAGCGGTCGTTGCTGCATATCCAAGCAAGAGAAGTGATAGCGAACGTTTATAGGTATACACCTAATTGATATAAATTATATTTTGGAGTATTTTTCCTTGTCTCTATATGGTTCATGATGAGGTGAATCAAGTCACCAAAAAAGATTTTTTTGCAAATATTGTGACAATGACAAATTAAGAAAATTTATCCCTCATTATTCTTCAGGCAAAAGTATTCTTGAACATCAGCCAACACACCACGCCACTGGGTTTTTCATGAATGAATCCAGCCATGTTTTAATAATATTTCGTTCCCCTTACCGATGCCCCACTGTCACAGATCCATTTGCCACACGCCACACTGTACAGGGTTATTCATTATATTTTGACACCCATCTACAGCTCTTATTGCGAGTGATAGAAAAAAACTTTAAATACAAAAGTTTTGGTTATGGGGGTTATGTAGAAAACATGTAGCTTCGTTTTTAATGGAATGTTGATAGTTTATATGATTAAGTTAGTGTTGTGAATATTTGTTGTAGTTTAAAAAAATATATTTTTTAAATTCAAATAGTTTCAAAGTGACTGAACCAAATGCCTACAAACCATATATATTTGAAATCAGATTAAAGAGATCTTTCATTTTAGTCAATAATATACAGGGTGTTCCATTTAAAAAAATATGGCTTAATGAATTTTTTCTATGTTATGATTTCGATTTGTTGATTCCGCTATCACCAGAAGATACTACGTGAAAAAAACCAAAACTTTTGTATTTAAAGTTTTTTTCTATCACTCGCAATAAGAGCTGTAGATGGGTGTCAAAATATAATGAATAACCCTGTACATACAAGTGATTCGATCAGAATTATTAGTTCTGGATATTGTGATGATGCCTCCGGCAATTTTATTGACATTAGATTTCAAGCAATTACAGCTTCAAAGAAATTACCTATATAAACGGCCGTAACCAATTTTCTTATAATAGGTTATTTGTATATAGCAAATACCAAACAACTTTCGATTCACGTCATAATTGCCACCAAGCACGTTGTTATGAAGTTTGCTGGTGGTCAAATTTGGTCACCCGCAAATCACATAATAACTCGCTTGGTGGCAATTATGAGTGAATCGAAAGTTGTTTGGCATTTGCTGTACGTTTTTGTCTCTAGTAGATGTTCGATTGTGTTATTTCCGAGGTTATTTTCTCCTCCATTGATTAGATCAAAACACTAATATTCATTTGCTGACATTTTGATCATTTTGTTCTATTAGTTATATTTTATGAAAGTTAATGTATACGAATTTTTTCATTTCTTATTCCTCGGTGTCCTCGAAATTTCCAAAAAGTTACTCAGCATTAATATCTATTTTTGACAATTTTATCTTCACGTGTGTACACACTCATCATAACTAAAGATCAAAAAATCGCTTGTAGCATTAAAAGAGTAATCTAGATTAATTGGCAATATTTTTCAAAACAAGAACGAAGTAAACATATTTTCCAATTGCACCCGGTAGATTCCTTCACACATCAGATGTGGGTTTTGCCGGCGGGACGGATAGTGACGGCAGGAGGGGGATTTTCGCGTCTTCGAGAGAGTGGTCGGACTTATTGGAATATATAGACTTTGGTATTACTGATTTCTGTTTAATTATATCAAACGGAGATTGCCAGAAATGATCTCAGAAAGGTTCAATTTAGCTAATACACTATCGATTTTTTTTATTTAACGGATTATACGTCTCTCACAAGAGGGCGGAATATGTAGATTTTTCGTATTTTTTGACCATTGAGATAACGTTTTTGTTACCGTTTTTTTGCAAAAATAGATATTGAGTTGCCTAGTTTGATATCTCACCTACCTAATAAAACTTGAATTGTTCCAAAAGGTGCTGTAATAAAGAAATGGCATATTTCAGAAAAAATGCTTGCATCGAGTAAAATTTCAGACCGGATGTATACCCTTAAATATAATGACCGAATTTGGATTTGAAAGTTTGATGAACTTGAATACAAGAGTTCAACGAGGATCGGCTACATGTATTGATCATATTTTTGTTAAGCGTCCTGAAAATTGTGAATATACCACATTCACTATAAAATGCGATATAACGGATCATTATCCAATTATTTCATCGATGAAGCTTGATGATGCAGAGAAAATTTCTATCACGAAACCAAGTTACATTGATAAAGTAGATGATGATAGACTCAAACTGTATATAAGCAATTCGGATTTTGAACCCCTCTATAAGGCATCTACCCTGGAAGAAAAAAACTGACAAATTTGTCAAGATTATAAAAAAGGCTATGAAACATTCAACCTATCAATTGAAGCTTAACAAATCATCAACAAGCAGGAAGGCATGGATAACGAGAGGGTTAAAACGATCAAGTAACGAGAAGCGAAGACTATATAGACAACATATAGAAGATCCAACCAATATAGAAAAAGAACAACGATACAAAACATACAAAAATAACTTCAGGAGGCTTATAAGAGAGACAAAGCACAGTTATTTTTAGGAAAAACTGTTAAATTCGGGAAATGAGAGTAAATTATTATGGAAAAGAGTGAATGATTTTACAGGAAAAAGAAATGAAAATGATCTTGATATAAAAATCAACGAACATGGAAAGATTCTAAAAGACGGAAAAGAACTAGCTAATGTTTTCAACAAATACTTCACATCTGTCGGTGGACAACTGGCGCATAAAATCAAAAAACCATAAATAAATGTTGTAAAACGTCGAATTAATTCAGATTCCTTATTCCTAGCCCCAACAGATGAATAGGAAGTATTGGCCATGATAGCGAGCCTGAAAAAATACAAAGCCCCGGGCATGTATACAATAACAACAAACATTATCCAAATCATAGCAGAGGACATTGGCACTCATTTCGCTCATCTAATAAACGAAATTTTTTCTACTGGCCAGTTTTCAAATTCATTGAAAGTACCTAAGTCTTGTCAAGCCAATATTTTAAAAAGGGGATTCGACAAAAAAAGAGAATTATAGAGCAATATCCTCAATATCCTCCATATCAAAGGTAGTTGAAAAAATAATAAAAAAAAGAGTTGTGGAATTTATGCACAAGCATTCTCTTCTAAGTATTTTATTTTTCATCTCACTAACGGCATATACAACCAGCTACACCAGAATGATGCTGTATTATGTGTGTTCTTAGACTTAGCAAAAGCATTCGACACAGTCGATCACGGAAAACTTTTCAGAAGACTATGGGATACGGGGAATTGCTTTCAACCTATTCAAAAGCTACCTGATTGGAAGAGAGCAATATGTGCAAATCAAGGATACAAGGAGTGACCAAATTACAATTGAATATGGCATTCCACAAGGATCGGTGCTTTGACCGATAATGTTTATAATGTATATAGATGGATTTCTTCATATGAAGAGTAACGGAAAAATCTCGTCATTTGCCGATGACACTGTAGTCATGTATACAGCTCCATGTTGGAAACAAGTTAAAAAGATAGCAGAAAAGGATATGGTTAGAGTAAAGTCTTGGTTTGATGATATGGGGTTAACTATTAACATGTAAAAGACAAAGAACATCGCATTCAGCTGCAACAAAAAAAAGCCTGGTTTCAAATCACTTGATCTTGATTGTGGACGAGAAAGATTCGCGATTGTGGAAACTGATACTATCACATACCTAGGCATAAATACTGATCGTTTTCTGAAATGGAATGTTCACGTCAAAACTGTAGTGACGAAACTGCGACGCATATTACATAAATTCAAGAACTTGAAAAAAATATTAACCAGAGAGGAGCTGAGAACAATGTATCTCACACTTGTTTAACCCCACATACGGTACGGCCTCTTAGGTTGGGGAGGTTTATCATTGTTATTTGAAGCCATTGGAAATTCTACAAAAGTATTTCATCAGGATTATATATGATAAGAATCGTTTATCCTCTACGAATCTCGTATACAAGGAAAGTAAAATATTCGACACCAGACAGCTTTTCTTCTTTAAAATAATGTTGATGCAGCATGGGAAATCCAAAATGTTACAAACAATTAACATATGTATAACACAAGATTCAAAAAAGAGAAAGAAACGTATTGTTTTGAATGCAATAAAAGAATGGGACAAAGATCATCAAAGTTTTTAGGTCAACATATCATACGTTTTTTGCCACTTGGCATCAGACTGTGTAATACATACAATACTTTCCGATCAAGTCTTAAAAAATGGATTCAACATCTACCTAGAAATAGAATTCACCGATCTTGAAAATATTAAAAAATTATCATGACATTTTTGGTCTAGTTGGAATTTATAAAAATTATATGCGAGATTATTATGTATGCTATGTAGAAATATAGGTATATAGGTACTATTCTTTCTGTTTGGAATTTTTGGTTGTGTGATAACTATATATACACTGTGGGCCAAATTAATTTAGAACCTAGTTTGATCCTCAATAACTTTTTTGTTTGTTTATGGATTTAGATGAATTTTGGATATGATATTGGTCAATATGTTCTGGATGTTCCTCCAAAATTGAGTTTTCGAATTTTGGACAGGACCGGACTTACGACGTTTTTATAAAATTGATGCATTTTAGCTCGTTGCAAAAACGAACTGTGCTACATACAGACCAACTGATATATTTTTTGAGAAGGACATTAGTGGGAAAAGGTATTCTGATCCTGATAATATCAATATTTTAGAACCATCACATTTTAGATTTTTTAATTTGGAAAAAAAATAATACCCAATTATTATTTTTTTTTTTCGTTTTTAAACTTTGTTTGATTTCACTCGATGATTTGAAAGGGGCCGCAACATCGCCGTGCATAAATGTTCTTTTCCATTAATCGTTTGATCGAGATTGTATCTTTCATAGATAGAACCATGTCTACGTATTCAAAATCAAACAGGCAAACTCTGGAATCTCAAAAATGTTAACAATTTTCAACAAACAATCCACGTTGCAATGGAATCTCAAGAAATTTTGATCAAAACGAAGTGAAATAGTTTTAATGCCGACAAGCACCATCATATAGAAAAAAATCATAGTTTCTTAGGTTATGGTTCTAAAATATTGATATTATCAGGATACCTTTTCCCACTAATGTCCTTTTTAAAAAATATATCAGTTGGTCTGTACGTAGCGCAGTTCGTTTTTGCAACGAGCTTAAATGCACCAATTTTATAAAAACGTCGTTAGTCCGGTCCTGTCCAAAATTCGAAAACTCAATTTTGGAGGAACATCCGGAACATATTGACCAATATCATATCCAAAATTCATCTAAATCCATAAACAAACAAAAAAGTTATTAAGGATCAAACTAGCTTCTAAATTAATTTGGCCCACAGTGTATATATATACAGGGTGCCACAGATTCGAGTGCATGCATGGGGATCTCAGTTATCATAAGAGATACAGGGTCGGTCTAGGATCCAAGCTCCCGATTTTGCCAAACACAAAGTATAAAGTCCTTGGCGAAAACACGGATACAATTCTAAAATCACAAGGCACGTCATGCTGTGTTGCCAAGTCACCGAGTAGAGGTTCAATTATTAAGATATATTGCAGATTTATAGGTAACGCTCCTGCCAATATGGCTGCTCCTGCCTGAGTAAAAAGGTATGCTCCTGCCCAGCGTAGCCGGTGGATGTTCTCTTAAATATCGTTTAAAAAGTAACGCTCCAGCCCAACCTATCTTGTGCTAAGATCTTGTATAACCTTGACTCGTTTTGTCGTTTTCCTGAAAGACTGTCGATACAAAAATGGCAACGTTGCAAATAAATTGTATCCGTGTTTTCGCCAAGGATAAGTACACAAAGTATGGTTGGATTGTGACTGATCCTGTCGGTAAGGCAAATAAGCCGTCAATATTGAACTGTTGTTTTGTTAATACCGAGAGTGACATTAACAACAAATTGATGATGATCAAAAATTATTTTGGGAGTTGGAAAATGTTAATGTGGCGAACAAAAAATTATCGAAAGAAGAATTGGCATGTGAAAAACATTTTATGGGAAATATAAAGAGAAACAAGGATGGATCATTTGTGGTCAAATTACCTTCAAAAATGGAAGTATCAAATTTAGGTAGTTCTTTTTTCTTTTGAGCATGCCAGCACGCTAAAAAACGATTTCTACATCTTGAACGTAATTTGTGTTCCAATGATAATTATAGAAAATTATACCATGATTTTATGAGGGAATATATTAATTTGGGACATATGACCAAAGTTCCCGATTTTGATGCAACTTTTTCAGGCGATTATTTTATGTGTCATCATGGTGTGTATCGAGAAGATGTCATTACGACAAATCTTCGTGTCGTTTTTGATGCGTCACTGCCAAGTTGCACCGGATTTTCTTTGAATAATATTCAAATGGCTGGACCCACAATACAGCAGGATTCATTTCCAATATTGTTCCGATTTAGACAACATAGGTTTGTTATTTCTGCTGATTGTTCAAAAATGGATAGGTCTGTGTGGATTTCCCCAGATGATAGGCCGTTGCAACGCATTTTATGGCGATTCAAACCTGAAGATCCTTTGGATTGTTACGAACTTAATACGGTGACCTATGGCACTACATCGGCATATTTTCTCGCGATTCGTTGATGGTTTTAACTTGCACTTCATATCGAAAATACTTATCCCGATATAGCCGAAATTATTAAAATCGATTTCTATGTAGATGATCTGCTCACAGGAGCCGATACTATTGAAGATGCTAGACGAATATGTGAATTGATTTTTAAAACTTTCAAGCAAGGTTGTTTTGTATTGCGCAAATTTTATCCTAATGAGCCTACCTAGCATTTTGGACGGTATTCCAAATCAGGATCATTTATCTAAAATTGTGGAATTCGGTGAAAATGATGCAAAGAAAACACTTGGCCTGATCTGGAGCCCTATTCATGACAAATTGATGATTAAGGTAAGTCTTCTTCTTCTTCTTCTTTTATTTCAGCCTTTCCTAGCTCCTTCCATTGATCTTTGTCCTGAGCTTTCTGGTACCAATTTGCACCTGCTATAGTCCTTATATCGTCTATCCATCGTAGTGGAGGTCTGCCCTACTCCGTTTCGTTTCCCTTGGTCTCCATCTGATGATTTTTGGTGTCCATCTCTCGTCTTTCTGTCTTGCTATGTGACCCGCCCACTGCCACTTCAGTTCTGCGATTTTCTCGACTATATCCTTAACCTTGGTTCTTCTCCGGATCTCAACATTTCTTACTTTGCCCCTTAGACTGATGCCAAGCATTGACCTTTCCATTGCCCTCTCCATCACTCGGAATCTGTCGACACTTGTTTGGGTGATAGCAATCGTTTCCATTCAGTATGTCGTAACAGGTAGAACGCAGGCGTTGAAAACTTGACGGCGTAGGTTTATGGGAATATCTTCATTTCTCAGTATGTATGCGAGTTTTCCAGATGCAGCCCAAGAGAGTTGTATTCGTCTTGATATCGCCCTCGATTTGTTTTCTTTTCTAAGTGAGATTATTTGACCCAAGTAATTGTATTCCTCTACATTTTCGATAGCGGTGCTGTCTATATAGATCTGTGTGTTTTCTGGGCTCATCACTTTTGTTTTTGTAATGTTCATTTCTAGACCTACTTTTTGTAAGGTAAGTGACATGGATAATTCCAAGAAAATTACAAAACGGTCAATATTATCCGAGAGATCTAAAATGTTTGATCCTTTGGGACTTATCAGTCCATGTGTAATTATTGTTGTCAAGATTCTTCTCCAGTCTCTGGTTAGAAAAGTTATAATGGGATGATCCAGTTTCCCATAATATTACTGTGGTTTGGGATGCGTTTACATCGGAATTGAATTTTTGAAATGACCTCAGAATAGAACGTCGCGTAGTTTGGGAAAATGCAAAGTCTATTCGAATGCACTGTCTTTGTGATAGCTCTGAAAAGGCATATGGGGCTTGTATTTATTTGAATTCAGTAAGCGAAAATGATGAGATAAACGTATGTCTTTTAGCATCAAGGGCAAAAGTTGCACCTTCAAAAAGAGTAACTTAGCCACGGTTAGAACTGTGTGGAGCTCTGATAGCTTCAAGACTTGCAAAAAAAGTTTCTAGTTCATTTAGGTTAAAATTAGAACAAAAAATTTTTTGGACAGATTCAACAATTGTTTTAGGTTGGATAAAGACTGTTAAATTGAAAACTTTTATGAGTAATAGAGTTTCCGAAATTCAAGAAATTACTGGACGCGAATTGAATTTATCCCAGCTGACTATTAATCGCGGGGAATAAAATGTTCTGAAATTAAGGACTTAAAAATGTGGTGTTATGGACCGCAGTTTTTATTCATGCCTGAAAATGATTGTCCAAAATGTCCTGGTAAAAGAGATCATTTACCCGCTTTGCGTAAAATTAAAACTTATTGTGCAACTAATACTTTGCCAAACGAAAATAATCATGTTATCGAAAGATTCTCGGCTTTGGTAAAACTAAAAAGAATAATGGCACTGATGCATAGATTTATACACAATTGTACTAAAAGTCCAAATGAGCGTAAATATGGTTCATTATAAAGAGTAAATTTGATCATTCTTTTGAAATACTACTTGTGCATGAGCAAGAAAGTTATTTTTCGAAGAGTTCAAACAAATAAAGGCTAATAAAATGGAACCATCAACAAAAATTCTTAGTTTCAAGCCTTTTATTGATCAATCTGGTTCTTGGAGAGTTGGTGGGAGACTAACGAATGCAATATTCAATTTCGAAAAAAAGCACCCTTTAATTTTGCGTGGACGTCACCATCTCACTAAATTAATTTTTACACATGAGCACCTAAAACTATCATCGTGGACCTCAAAATTTATTGGCTTCAATACGGGAGTAGTATTGGCTATTGGGCGGTCACTCATTATCCTATCAAATTGTTCATAAATGCTTAAAATGTTTACGATATAATCCTAGAATGTTGAAACCTATTATGGGAGACTTACCTGGACAACGATTGATTCCTAATTACCCGTTTGATATTGTGGGCGTTGATTATGCAGGTCCTTTTTTGCTATAGAGTCGTGCGGGTCGTGGTACCAAGGTTTTGAAATCATATATTTGTCTTTTTATTTGTTTTAAACAAAAGCTGTCCATTTAGAATTAGTGAATGATCTCAGTTTAAAAGCTTTTATTTTGTCACTATGTAGATTTACTGCACGACGCCGACGGGGTAAACCTTCCGTAATTTTTTCAGATAATGGCAGCAATTTTGTCTCGGCTTATTCGGAGTTAAAAGAATTTAGGTTGCTTTATTGAACAAAATGAAAATGAATTAATCTCAAATATATACAATGAAGAGATAGGATGGCATTTTATACCACCTCACTCGCCTCACTTAGGTGGCCTATGCGAGGCAGGTATTAAGAGTATGAAATTTCATTTGAAGCGAGTAATTAGCAATACGCCATTAACCTCCGAGCATTTTTATACATTATTATCAGAGGCAGAGGCAATAATGAATTCACGTCCTCTATCACCTTCATCTTCTGACCCTGAGGATCTCACTCCACTAACGCCTGGACACTTAATCATCGGGTGCAGTTAAATTCGTCGATGACACCTGATTTGAAAAGTTTGCCCACCAATAGACTGTCACTCTATCAGCACTCACAGCAGTATAGTAGTATATTGCGGAGCTTCAACAGCGAACTAATTGGAAGCAGAACTGCGACAGTTTGACCGTTGGTCCATAAGTGTGAGTGAAAGATGACAATGCACCTCCAATGAAATGGAAAATGGGAAAAATTGTGGAAGTGTTTCGTGGGACAGACAAAACAGTGGCACTGATAAAAACTCAATCTGGACTTATAAAGCGTTGTTTTTCTAAAATATGCCCGTTGCCAATCGACTGATATTGTGGGCGTTTTTTGAATTTGTTAATAGCCACAGACTTTCAAGGCATGTTTAAAAGTTAAATATTTTTTCATATCTTGTTAACTATCCCAAATGCTGAACGCACTATGATTTAACGCAATGTCAGCGAAATGTAGAAGAGTGCGTTGGTTGGGATGGAGAAGAAAATAAATAATTGTTTAAAAAAATGAGATAGACGTTTTTTCTATCAACGGAGAAAATAATTCCAATTTCTCGATCAATCAATTCTGAAAATTACCCAGAGCAAGTGGATAGTGGCATATGATTGCCAAGCGGAGATTTGACAGTTCCAATTCGAAAACAAACTGAATGTAGACGTCACATTATTGTTTGTTGTTGATAATTTCAAACATATTCAACATATTTTTTATTTTAGTTTTTTGTGTTGTGCTTAGAGTGTGCTCATATCCTATTTAACTTCACTAAAACAAACCTTTAAAGTGCACTGCAAAACAGGGAAAAAGTCTTCTTCCCGATAAAATTTTTTTTGGCGTACAACTAGGGGTTCGCGAGACCGAGACCAAGACCAAGACTAACGTAGTCTCGGTCTTGGCCTCGAAAAATGAATCATGGTCTCGGTCTTGGTCTCGGTCTTGAAACCGAGACCGAGATCAAGACCACGGATGGTGTCGGTCTTGGTCTTGTCTTGTTTAGTCTCGGTCTCGAAATTTTAAATAGGTGTCTTCCAATATTTAGTGTCACAAATCAAAATAATTATATTTTTCAATGTCTGATGTGGTAATAGTGAGTATAAATAAAACGATATCCTAATAACAGATATTATTATACTCAGTTGAAGTTGAAGGTGATATAAAACTCCAAGCACCTAGGTTATATTATGACATTTCATTGTGCAATATTTTTTTAGCATCTTGATGATACGAAATGATTAATATACAATGTTTAGTCAAGTCATAATATTTGCAATGTAGACCTTCACGATAGAAGCAGACTCAAGAAAACTTAAAAAAGTTGTATTTAGAGAAGTTTGCTAAGAAACAACCTCTACAGACTTTAGTGGTCATTTTGTAGGCAATTCAAGTATTTCTACCTCAATTTCTCGTTGAGCAAGTTTTGACTTTTTGTTTTCAAGATCACAATATTATCAAGTTTCTGTGAAGGATGTAAATTTAAACAAAAAATAATCAAAATCATACTTATCATGTCTACGCACGCACTTTTTGATTTCCTATACTGAATAGCGGGTACTTTGATCCAGGATAGATCAAGGTTTTAATAATGGAAGTACAACGAACATTACATCATATCAACCTATCTAGGGCACAACAGAGAAAGCCTCTTTGAATTAATAACACTGAATATTGGTACTCCAAATTTTATTTGTTATCACTCTTCCAAGAATTTATCTATGACCCTTCCAAGTCTCAAGAAATGCGTGGAGCTCTATGGTTGTTTTGTGACTGCATGTCCAACAAGTGCGTCAGGTTATCATTCATATTTCAGTACAGTTCTAAAATTTTGTGTATTCATAATTTCATTCGTCGTGAAATCAAATTTTTCAATAATAATTTTTTGTCCAAAAATTGTCTCGACATTTCAACAAACCAAATATATTTTTCGAGACCGAGAGTCTCGGTACCTTGGTCTCGGTATTGGTCTCGATCTGGATGTGTAAGTTTTGGTCTTGATCTCGATTAGGTGTTGCAAGTCTCGGTCTTGGTCTCGATTTCGAGACCGAGACCGAGACCAAGAACGAGACCAAGACCATGGTCTCGCGAACCCCTACGTACAACCGCATGGGATGTTTATAAAATGATGGACTAGGTCTCTGGGCATTGGAAATCGGAAATCACAACATTTTTTATCAGGGTCGAGATTTTCTACTGCGAAATATCTCATAAATCTGTCATAAGTGTGTTCCACTACTTTTTCACTCATACTTCGTCATATCTCCGGAAAAAATCTAGATATCAAAAACTTTTTTTAATAGATAAAGGAATTGTGGAAGAAGGTAACCGGGGTAGTTTTGTTAGTATGAAGATGTTTCAGCCATGCATGCAGGAACGTGATTTCAGTTGATTAGCAACGAGAAAAAACAATTGAATTCTGAAGTTTGAGCAGATTGCACGTCAAGCAATAATTATTCAATTTAAATATTTTTGTAAAAATATTAAATAAAACGTGCATCACAAGCATATACAGTCCATTAACTTTCAACATGGTCCAGTTCGAGTCGAATAAGCGGATGAGAACCAAGAGTCAGGGGCTCCAGTAAAATAAATTTAGCAGCAATCTTCCAAAACCAAATCGGACGAGAAATAAGCGGATAATACTCTGGTATCCCGCAGCAGTCGGTTCTAGCAGTTGGAAGAACCGCAGCAGCCGGTTCTAGCAGTTGGAAGAAGCGGCAGGTGAGCAGGTGAGCAGGTGACAGGTGAGACGTTCACTTGTCATTTCTGAATCAGACGAATTTTCTAGCATAGAATTCAGTGTCTATTTTCAAATTTCGCATTGTAGCGGCTTACTTACGCTTGCATTTGCTAGGATTTCGTTTTATTTGACATTTATTCATTTAATTTTATTAAACAATTGAATTTCAACCGTACTTCTACAAGCAGTTCCTCAAAAGTAGGTAATAGAGGCATACAGGTATTCAAACATGGATGAAACTATAATACGCTATAGAAATCAACAATTTGAAAGAGCGAATGATACGTTTGGAAAGTGTTTTCATCGAATTCAAGGAAATTCAAAATGAAATTGAGTTAATCACTGACGAAACTAATTTAGAGGACCAGTATAAGGAGCGAGCAGGTTTTGAGGATCTCTTTTATAAATACCAAGCAATCGGTAAGAGTTTAATACCGATTGAGGATCTTGATCACCAATCGAGCCACTCTCGTCATTCGAATGCTTCTGAAGTTTCTAAGCAGTCTAAATCTCATTCAAATTCATCAAGCACAAAGAGAATAGCTGTTAAATTGCCTGATATTCCATTATTTACGTTTGACGGTTCTTTCAAGCACTGGTTAGAGTTTAAAGACACGTTTGAGTCTCTGATCAACGCAAATCTCGATTCTGAGGGCTTCATTGGTCGGAAAGGCGTCCGAAGTAATTAAATCGGTGGAGTTTTCGGAAAAGGGATACACAGTGGCGTGGAACGCGCTCATAGACAAGTTCGATAATTAAAGGTTATTGAGTCACAATCACCCAGGTGCCATTTTTTCCTTGGACAACGTTAACAAAGAAGGATCAACAAAGTTACGAGGATTTATTGATAATTTTTCCAAGCACCTCAATTCTTTAAAGCAGTTAGGTCAAGATACGTCGAATTGGGATACTCTCCCAATCTATATTTTGAACTCCTAATTAGAATCAAAAATAGTTATGAACTGGGAGAAGAGGTCCATGGATATCACCTCGCCATCGTTGGACGATTTTTTGAATTTTTTAAAACTGCGAGCAGAGGTTTTGGAAACTATAGAGTTCAAAGGCAACTTTAATCATTATAGGCCCGACCCTCAAGAGAAAAGGATGCGTTCAATGGTTGTAGGTAAACTCTCATGCTATTTTTGTAAGGAAGAACACTCGATTTATGTATGTTCTAGTTTTGGTAGTTTGTCAGCTGAAAACAAAATGGAATTTATAAAACAAAAAAAGTTGTGTTAATTGTTTGCGCAATAATCATTTTGGAAAGAAATGCAAAATGAGTCCTTGCAAAAAATGCAAGCTATGGCACAATTCGCTTTTGCATCCAGATAGCGATGATATGCAGCAGCTGTCTAATAGTCCAGGAGTAATTCAACACATTACGGCCGCTGTAAGCAAACAAATAAATTCAAATCCAAACATTATATTGTTATCAACTGCAATAATTCGAGTGCATAATTCGCATGGTGTAACCGAATACGTTCGCGCCCTCTTAGATTGTGGATCTCAATCTTCTTTCATAACCACCGAGCTATGCGAGCGTCTTAGTTTGAAAACTTTCAAGTCAAATCTTTCAGTCCTTGGAATAGGCAACCTACAATCTAACATCCTAGGCAAATGCGAAATTGAAATTTCTTCTTTGCATTCTAGTTTTAAGCATTCTTTAACGTGTTTTATTCTTCCCCAAATATCCAATATCTCATACTCTAGCAACATCAACGCAGATTTCCTGAAAATTCCCAACGATCTACAACTAGCAGACCCTGAATTTATAAAATCTGGCCCAATCGACATTCTTATCGGCGCAGAGTTGTTTTAGGCTCTTTTGAGCCATAAGAAAGTTTCTTGCGGAAAAAATGCTCCTTTTCTTAAAGAAACAAAGTTAGGGTGGATTTTAGCAGGAATTTTAGGAAGCGTTGGGGATGAGTCAAGTTCATCCTGTTGTTTATCCAGTTCCAATGTTGAGCTTCAAAAATCTTTGAGCAAGTTTTGGGAAATCGAGGAAGCCAACTCAGAAATGTTAAAACAACTTTCGCAAGAAGAGATTCAATGCGAACGAATATTCATGGAAACCACTCGTAGGGATGACCAAGGCCGATTCATAGTCACTTTGTCATTGAAACAAACGGTTGATTCGTTGGGCACTTCCCGTGAGCAAGCTAGAAAAAGATTCTTTTTGCTTGAGAAGAAACTGACAAGAAATGAAAAGTCACGTGAATATGATATTCGTTTCATGCAAGAATATGAGCAATTAAGTCACATGACACAATGTAGTGGACCTCAGGACGTGGAGTATTTCATACCGCATCACGGCGTAAGTCGCGAATCCAGTCTGACGACAAAATTACGCGTGGTTTTTGACGCATCGGCGCAAACTAGCAACGGCATCTTTTTGAATAATATTGAGTTAATAGGTCCAGTGTTACAAAATGACTTGATGTCAATTTTACTCAGGTTTCGCGAACATGCATTTGTTATTTCCGCAGATGTGGAAAAGATGTACCGTCAAATACTAGTCGAGCCATCGCAACGAAATTTACAAAAACTATTCTGGCGATCGGATCCTCAAGATGACCTCAAGTGTTATACGCTCAACACTGTGACTTATGGACACGCGAGTGCTAGTTTTCTTGCAATAAGATGTCTTTTCGAGTTGGCAAATGAATGCGAGGAGTCCCAGCCAGAAATTGCGAGCATAATTCGCCAAGACTTTCACGTAGATGATTTGTTGACAGGAGCGGAGAGTATCGAGCATGCTCAATGCATTTCCAATGCGATTTTGAAGGTTCTTAGATCAGGATGTTTTGAGCTAAGGAAGTGGTACTCTAACGACTCGCAAACATTAAAATCTATCCAGACTTCTGACGTATTATGCGGTATTCTCGAATTTGCAACAGATGAAAATGCTATAACCCTTGGTTTAAGTTGGTCTTGCCAACGGGATCTATTGGTATATGATGTGAAAACACCCTTTGCCCTTTCCAAGTGCACTAAAAGGGCAATACTATCTTATACATCCAAGATATTCGACCCTTTAGGCTTGCTTAGTCCATGCACTATATTGGCAAAGATGCTCATCCAGCAATTATGGTCAGAAAAGTTGTCGTGGGACGACCCTTTGCCACCTTCTCTAGCAAGCTATTGGAACCATTTTCAGGGTGATTTGGGCAATTTAAGTAAATTAGAAATTACTAGGTGAGCAGTGTACCTTGAATCATCCATTCAACTCCATGGATTTGCAGATGCCTCAGAGAAGGCTTATGGGGCCTGCGTCTATGTAAGATCTGTGGATCAAAATGAAAGGATAAGGGTGGTGCTGTTATGCGCCAAGTCTAAGGTCGCACCAATTGAAGTTAAAACCATTCCAAAGCTGGAGCTGTGCGCATCTCTACTACTTGCAAGATTAATACACAAAGTCAAGAACTCGCTCCAAGTTGAATTTGAAAGATGCGTTCTTTGGTCCGATTCTACCATCAATTTGGCTTGGCTCCGTACACCTCCTAATTTGAAAATTTTTGTAGGCAACCGAGTTTCAGAGGTGCAAACATTAACGGCGGGTTGCGACTGGCGCTACGTACCAAGTGAGAACAACCCAGCAGACTTAGTATCCCGCGGATTGTTACCAACTCAATTATCAAATACTCTGGAATGGTGGCGGGGTCCATCATGGCTAGCGCACGATCATACGTTTTGGCCTTCCAATCATTTTGAGATAAATTATTTACCGGAACTGAAACCTCCGAAATGTTATGCGTTTTCCATTGTCATGGTAAACGATTTTCCATTTGACCGTTTTTCTTCACTGCCAAAATTAATACGAGTTACTGCGTATTTACTACGATTCAAAATAAATTGTTCTACGGATGTTTCAGAGCGAATGAAGAAGTCGCTATCCATGTCAGAAATGCGTAATACTTTAAAATGTCTTTTGAAGGCAGCACAGAGGCAAAGTTTTCCGGAGGAAGTAACTGCACTTTTGAAAGATGGTCAAGTGAAGGCAAGTTCTAAATTGACTAGCCTAAATCCTTTTCTAGATAATGACGGCTTAATTCACGTGGGCGGCCGCTTAAAAAACTCAGATTTTTCGTTCGAGAAAAAGCATCCCATTATATTGGATTCAAAACATGGTATAACCAAGTTAATTTTCGAACAAGAGCATACGGTTTTACTACATCCAGGATCTCAGCTGTTGTTGGCTTGTATTAGGGAAAATATTGGCCTTTAGCGGGGCGAAATTTAGCTCGTGCTGTGACGCGTAAATGTTTGAGGTGTTTTCGGTTTAACCCAAACATCGCACAGCCGCTTATGGGCAATCTCCCTCGCCATCGTACCATCCCTATGAGCCCATTCTACGTCACTGGTGTAGATTACGCCGGCCCTGTTTTAGTTCGTCGTAATAGAAATACGGTAGAAAAATGTTACATAGGAGTCTTCGAGTGCCTTTCTACTAAAGCTATTCATTTGGAGCTTGTATCTAGTCTTTCCACACAAGCTTTCATCCAAGCTCTACGTCGATTTGTTTCCAGACGCGGAAAGCCTCCCAAAATATTGCCTGATAATGGTACGACGTTTGTAGGTGCCTGCAAAGAGCTTGACCAGTTTTTAAAAATTAACCAGCATGATTTACAAAATTCGGTGTTGAAAGAAAGCATTGAGTGGTCTTTTATACCTCGTTACTCTCCTCATTTTTGAGGTCTATGGGAGGCTGGCGTTAAAAGCGTAAAACATCATTTAAGGCGGATCCTAGCAAATGCAAGTTTAACGTTTGAAGAATTTAATACAATTTTCTGCCAAATTGCGGCAATATTGAATTCTAGACCTATTAGTAATTTGTCTTCTGATCCAAACGATCTTCAACCGCTCACACCTGCTCACTTTCTCATCGGAAGACCGCTAGTCGCCATACCAGAACCCAATCTTCAAGATAGCCCAACAAACCGCTTGAAGAGGTTTCAAGTCCTCCAACAAGTTTGCCAACACTTTTGGAAGCGTTGGGAGAGAGAGTATATTGCAGAACTTCAAGATCGTAAAAAATGGAGAACCATGGGTCCCGATCTAATGGAAAACAGGTAAGTGCTGATTAAAGAAGATCATACGCTCCCTTCCGAATGGAAGTTGGGCAGGATTGTTAAAGTCCACCCCGGGACTGATGGTATCAGCCGAGTAGCCTCGGTCCGGAGAGCGCAAGGTATCGTCTTCCGAAGCTTCACGAAGATATCTCCTCTGCCTGTCGATGACGAACTTTGAAAGAGTTGGCCCTTTCAAGGCCGGGGGCATGTTTCAGCCATGCATGCAGGAACGTGATTTCAGTTGATTAGCAACGAGAAAAAACAATTGAATTCTGAAGTTTAAGCAGATTGCACGTCAAGCAATAATTATTCAATTTAAATATTTTTGTAAAAATATTAAATAAAACGTGCATCACAAGCATATACAGTCCATTAACTTTCAACAAAAGAATCAAGTTTATTTGTAAAACTGCGAGAAACTTCAACAATAACATTTTCTGCAGAACTAGTTTCAGTAAGCGAGAAACTTTTTTGTTTTAAGGAATTTTGCTATACTATCTGCGTACGAAATAAAGCCAAAGGTTCAAAAAAGTTTTTGGAAAAAGAATTAACTTCCTAAGTTGTACAGTTTTCGACTTATAATTTTTTGAAGTTGAGTTTCCTCATGGGCGGCTCGCGGCGCGGCGTTTGAACAGCCATGCCATGCCGCGCCTTGCATTAAATGCATTTAATGCAATTCGCATATTTTTAACAGTCATTGCAACATTTTATTTCTGCGATGCAGTGCAGGAAATAAACTCTGACATTTGGTCGTCAAAGTTTCTCTCACATCATCGAACACTGATTCTTGAGTAGAAAAATTGACCTTCAAGTATCTTCTTTCTGGCTTTATTTGAATTGTACCAAATTCTTGATTAATACAGACATCTAAGAAAACATGATACATAGATTAGTTTGAGTTTCGTCTTTGTCATAGTGGGTGGTCCATTTGAGTTGAGACAGCCCGATATCGAAAAAACGGTAGTTATTTAAAAGTTAAAGTAAAAGTTATTGGGTGTTGTGACATAAAAAAAAAAGATTAGGATTTTGGAAATTGAAATAATAAAAAAAACATAGTTAAGACGTTCTAAACTATGGAACACATGACATAAAAATCTTAAAACGTAAGAATTTGCTGTGCGTATGAATACAGTCATATGACTGCAACCCCAAGAACACCAAGCTTCATGTTTAGCTAGTCAGTCAGTACTACCCTTCCGCTCTGTAACAATATATGTAAGTAGCTATTTATGGGTATTGTTTTGTCAACTTTTCTTCAAAATATATTTTTGACGCCACACATGCTTTTGTTCTATGACTTTTATGTAATGTGTTCCATAATTTAAAACGTCTTGACTATTTTTTTTCTATTCGAAATTCCAAAATCTTAATTATTTCTTTAATGTCACAGTACCCAATAACTTTAACTTCAACTCTTCAAGTCATTATCAATTTCTAGATATCGGGCTGTCTCAACTTGAATGAACCACCCTCTAGGAATAACAAAGACGAAACCCAAATGAATTTATTATGTTTTGTTTCATGCCTGTATCAATTAAAAATTTGGTGCAATTGCCATATTCGAGAGGCAGAAAAAAAATACTTGGATGGTCAATTTTTCTACTCAAGAAACAATGCTTGATGATGTGAGAGAGACTTAGACGATAAGATGTACCTGCATTGCACCAGGAATAAAATTTTGCAATGACCGTGAATATGCAAGTTGCAGAATCTGCCTGAACCAAGAAAGCTTGAAAGATTGTGAAGATTATTGATCTTAGGCTATAATATACTTCAGAATCTTTCGGAACTTTTATTTACAGTTTTGAGTTCACAGCAAAAACCAATATTAATAATATTTAATGCAAGGCGCAGCAGCACGGTAGTTTGAACGCCGCGCCATGCGGAAATTCAACTTTGACTAGCTATTACTCGAAAAGTATATAACTTAAAATGCTGATTCTTTTTTGAACCTTTGGCCTCGTTTCATATGCAGATAGTGCTTTAAAATAAAAAAGTTTCTCGCTTATTGAAAATGGCTCTGCAGAAAATGGTAATGTTGAAGTTTTCCGCAGTTTTACAAAAAAAACAAATTTCTCATACTAACGAAACTACCCTGGTTACCTTCTCCCACAATTCCTTTATCAATAGAAAAAAAAGTTCTTGATATCTAGATTTTTTCCGGAGATATGACGAAGTATGCGTGAAAAAGTAGTGAAACACACTTTTGACCATTGAGTTCTATAAGGCTTTTTATGACATATTTCGCAATAAAAAATTTCGGCCCTGTTAAAAAATTTTGTAATTTCCGATTCCCAATGCACAGAGACCTAGTCTATCATTTTATTTATAAACATCCCATGCGGTTGTACCAAGCTTGATGTTTAGCTAGTCAGTCAATACTTCCCTTCCGCTCTGTGATAATATGATATGAAAGTAGCTACAACACCGGCAAAATTAGGGGAACGCACAAAATGTATACAAAGTTTGACATCAATTTTCTCTAGAACTCAATGCTCGATTTCGATATATTTTTCTCTGAATTGTTGATCGGCTCTTCAAGAATACATCTGACTAGTTTTCGTTATAAAATTATTCGTTTTCATACCACATACAGGGGCGAAAAGGAAGTAAAGATTTTTTGATTTTTTTTGAGACACCCTGTGGAGTGAACCGCTGACAGTTGAATATGGTCTTGAGCATCACATTGTAGCCTGATCTTTTCTCAACATCTCCGTTTTTTATTTTCTGTGATATCTCAATTTTAAACGAAAATACAGGGTTTCTAATAAAAGTCTGAAATTAGTCTCCATTTTCCACTTTACATGATAACGTAATTTGTTGCCATGGTTTCTTAATGCATTTTTATTTGTCTCCGATTATTGTCAAAGTCAAGCAAAAATCACTTGAAACAATCGTTCATTTTTAAAATGCAACATAGGTGATATGGCTTCTACTGATGTGGCGAAGGCTGTAGCGTTGATTGAAAATGGTAGATCTCACGCTTATGTTGCGAAAATCAAAGTCCACGATATACCGTAATGTAAGCCGTTGGAGGGAAACAGGGGAGTATAGGAGGAGACGAGGCCAAGGTAGAATACGGTCAACTACAGATAGAGACGACAGATTTATAGTCTTACAATCTTTAAGAAACCGGCGTAGAACAGTACCACAAATAAGAAATGAACTGGAGGAAGTACGTGGAAGGCGAACAAGTTATCGGACCATTAGAAGAAGGCCTAAAGAAGTTGGTTTTAGAGCTTGTAGAACAAAAAAAGCCCCTCAACTTCAACGACGTCATCGAGTGGCCAGACTGGAATTTGCTAGGAATCATGAACATTGGGGCAATCACACGTGGGCCATCGTGCTTTTCACAGATGAGAGCCGGTTTTGCATTAATTCGATTGATGTAAGAGAAAGAGTATATCGTCGCCGCGCAGAAAAAGATGAACAATTCAATTTCACTCCTACGGTCTCCTATGACGGTGTTTCAGTAATGGTGTGGGGGGGATATGTTTAGGAGCACGAACAGACTTAGTGATTATTAATGGTGCCTTAAATGCAGATGGATACATCCAAGATGTTCTGCAACAGCATGTTGTACCATTTGTCCCCCATATCGGCGAAAACTTTCAGTTGATGAACGGCAATGCACGCCCTCACGTGGCTCGTCGCGTTTCTGATTTCCTGGATAACGTAGGAGTAAGAACCATGAATTGGCCTGCATGTTCCCCGGACCTTA
Source organism: Orchestes rusci (assembly GCA_958502075.1). Taxonomy (NCBI): domain Eukaryota; kingdom Metazoa; phylum Arthropoda; class Insecta; order Coleoptera; family Curculionidae; genus Orchestes; species Orchestes rusci. The sequence continues at coordinate 50,136,705 of OY293303.1, read as the reverse complement.
ATTAAATTGAACATATCTGGGAACTGTTAGGCCGACGACTACGTTCTAGAACTCCCCAACCTCAAAATCCCGAGCAAGTGGCAGCTGCTTTGGTTGAGATCAGGGACAATTTGACACAAGAGCTCATCGACAATGTCATCAGAAGCATGGGAAGGCGGATGACTGCTGTCATAAGGGCTCGTGGAGGTCACACATTTTCAATCGATTAGTGTTATTTAAAAAGTTATCATGTAAATTAAAAAATGAAGACTAATTTCAGACTTTTCTTAGAAACCCTGTATTTTTGTTAAAAATTGAGATATCACAGAAAACAAAAAACGGAAATGTTTAAAAAAGATCAGGCTACATTGTGAGGCTAAAGACCATATTCAACTGTCAGCGGTTCACTCCACAGAGTGTCTCAAAAAACATCAAAAAATCTTTACTTTCTTTTCGCCCCTGTGTATGGTATAAAAACGAATAATTTTATAACGACAACTAGTCAGAACCGATCAACAATCCAGTAAAAAATATATTGAAATCGAGCATTGAGTTCTAGAGAAAATTGATGTCAAACTTTGTATACATTTTGTGCGGCCCCCTAATTTTTCCTGTGTGTGTAGCTAATTCCATATCATATTATTACAGTGCGGAAGGGAAGTATTGACTGACTAGCTAAACATGAAGCTTGGTGTTCTTGGGGTTGCAGTCATATGACTGTAATCATTCGCACAACATATGCTTACGTTTTACGATTTTTATGTCATGTGTTCCAAAGTTTAGAACGTCTTAACTATGTTTTTGTTATTATTTTAATATCCAAAATCCTAATCATTTTTTTAATGTCCAGGACCCAATAACTTTTACTTTGACTTTATACACAACGAAGTTTGTGTTGAAAAGTAGTGAAACAAACTTTTGACAGATTTATGACATATTTTGGTATAAAAAAATTCGGCCCTGATAAAAAATGTTGTAATTTCCGAATTCCAATGCCCAGAGACCTAGTCCATCATTTTATAAACATCCCATGCGGTTGAACGCCAAAAAAAATTCTATCGATAAGGAGACGACTTTTTCCCTGTTTTGCAGTGCACTATATCGTTTCCTTTCAAAAATTAAATTGATATTAATAAATATCAGCAGTTTCTTCTAGGTAATTTTCACATTTTGTTATTTTTGGTGTCTGTATATTTCAAGTTTTTTTTCGACAGATGTTATTTTAAGACCAAGCAAAATTTTTTATCAAGAATGACTTTCTGTCATATCTTTGAATCTGTAATCCATTTTTGCTCTTGTAACTTTTATCTGGGGACATACTGTATTTACATACTCAACACTTAATACTTTATCCTCATAGTAATTTTGTTAGTTAGTAATTTTCGACATATTTGCAAGAAACGAATTACATGAAATACCATAATTTTAACCCAGTACGGTATTAGGGCTTTTGTTTTTTTTTTCTCTTTTATGACAAAAAACTACTTTTTGATAATAATTCTTAGTATTATTATTATATCAATACATATTAATCATTATAATTCTTATAATTAAAAATTATACTGTGCGACTCATTTGTTTTCGGTTCACCCTGAAAAAAGTTTATTAATTGACCGATTTGGCTCTAGTTTTCTTTTCAATTTGAAGAGCTTGACAAACTGTATCTTCTCGCAAAAAATGACCACGCTTACACAAAATCCAAGCCCTTCCTTGTCAGTTATTAGAAGCAAAATTTTTACAAACCACATTAGCGATTCTTTTAGAAAAAATGTGTGCCCGCCATTGGATTCGGCATCCCTCAAAACGGGCCTATACCAACTTTTATCAGAAAATATCAGGTAGTTACCATTTCGTAGAAAAAAATTGATTATTCATTTATTCTGAAAACTAAAACAAAAAGTAGTTTCCACCAAGCCACAATTTTCTTCAATACACCTATCATTTATGTTGCGAATATTGAAAATTACATTCGGTATATGGATAAAGTGATTTCACCACTGACCCAAATTAAAAACAAAAATTTATAAATTGATAAAAAAAAAAATTGGTAAAATTTTGTAGCCAAATCGGTCAATATTTTTTTTTTACGGTGACCCGAAAGTAAATGGGTCACACTATATGTATTCAAAATAATAGTATTTCATGTAAGTAATTCGTTTTTTGCGAATATGTCGAAAATTACTTATCTAAAGTACCCACATTTATATATTATATACCCAATTATATTATATTAATAATTGTCGATATTGTCAAAAATGAAGATACATAAAATGTTATAACAAACAGTCTTTATACAGGGTGTTTCCTAAAGATTGGTAAAAAATTCGTTGTGTGATTCCTGGGGTATTTTCATGAAAAAAAGTTCCTATAAACATTTGCCGAAAAATGCTTCCTAAGGGAGCTACGCCCCTTTAAATAGGGCACCCCGAAGACGGTTTTTCCTCAATATTTCCGAAACCTTACATACAAAAATCATGAAATTTGGTACATCATACAAACTTTTAATGCTGAATGAGAATTTGAGCTTAAAAACCTTCAGATATCATATTATAAAATCAGAATGTGAAAAAAAAATACCATTTAAAAAATTGGATTCTTTTAACCTTTAACCCCGCCAGTATGGTACGCCCCTGATTAAAATTTTGAAATTCTGAGCTCAAATTCTCATTCAGCATTAAAAGTTTGTATGATGTACCAAATTTCATGATTTTTGTATGTAAGGTTTCGGAAATATTGAGGAAAAACCGTCTTCGGGGTGCCCTATTTAAAGGGGCGTAGCTCCCTTAGGAAGCATTTTTCGGCAAATGTTTATAGGAACTTTTTTTCATGAAAATACCCCAGGAATCACACAACGAATTTTTTACCAATCTTTAGGAAACACCCTGTATAGTGGGGATGCAGTCAGAAATTGGCCAGGGGAAGTAAAAACAACCCTTTGATGCTAAATCAAGCTTTCGAGAACTTTATTTTCTCTTCATCAGGATTTTCTATAAAGGAAAAATGACAACGTGTTATAGATACAATTGACATTTTTTATACAAAAACTCACCATTGCGGGTTTGAACCAAAGAAGGTTAACATCTATGATAAAATTCCGAAACCTATCCTCAATCACAGCTTACAATTTCACACATCATAATGCAGGATTTATTTTAAACTACTACATTACGACCAAACTCTGGAAACGTGAAGGAGAAAATGAACAATAAACAAAGAACAGGTGGTCAGAGATATTTTTTGAAAAAAGATGAGAAAAGAAGAAAAGTTTTTTAAAAAAACATCTCTAAACACCATGTTCCTTGTTCAATGTTCATTTCCTCCTTCACGTTTCCAGAGTTTGGTCGTGATGTAGTAGTTTAAAATAAATCCTGGATTATGATGTGTGAAATTGTATGCTGTGATTGATGATAGGTTTCAGTATTTTATCATAGATGTTAACCTTCTTTAGTTCAAACTCGCAATGGTGAGTTTTTGTATAAAAAATGTCAATTGTATCTAAAACACGTTGTCATTTTGTACTTTATAGAAAATTCTGATGAAGAGAAAATAAAGTTCTCGAAAGCTTGATCTAGCATTAAAGGGTTGTTTTTACTTCCCCTGGACAATTTCTGACTACATCCCCACTATATTAAGACTGTTTATTCTTAACTTGTCGGTCAAGGCTACTCGTCCATTCTGTAAAATGTAATATGTAGGTATTCTACTCCTGGACAAAATATTTTTTTGATAAATCTCGTATGTGTACGACGCTTTGAGTGTGTTCCAGATTCGTTTCTCTATACAGGGATCTTGGCTCCTATTATACCTACGTCAAAGGTTAAATGGAGAACATTTTAGAGGAAAGTTACTGCATTCGATATCCGGTTTCAGATTTGCGATCGGTCAATTGGTTTTGGAAATATCGGCGAAAAACATAAAATTGCTGAAACGGCTAATGAAACAGCTATGAAAATGTGACATTATCTGGACACCTTTTCAAGACGAATTAAATGCCGTTCATGATATGTCTCAATCTTCTTTTGTTTTCCCGCAACCTGCCTCAACTTTCATTTTTCTTATGGCCGCCATATTGGATTTTTCGATTTTTGGAAAGAGCGTAGAATTTCCATGTCTAGTGATGTCTCACAAGTTCATAAAAGATTTGAGTATCATCGAAATATCACAATACGTAGTTGGGACTCAGTCTTATCCAAGGAGGCCATGATTTATATGTCGCAAAATATCAATGAGTACTGTATCAGCTCAAGGTCAACGCATTTAGTGTGCAGCAAATGTGTTTAACGCATTGAATTTTCAATAGAACATGGACATGCATCGTGACATTTTTGAAAATTAGCGACTGTTTTTCGTACTACTCTTACAAGTTTATTTCTGTTTATAGTTGACCAAATTAATCATTATTATTCGATTTTTCTAAATTGTGCTTTATGAGGCTGCCGTCGTTCGGGATACGAGGAATACATCTCCAAATACATTGACCTTACCGAAGGAAACCCGACTTTTCTATTTGACCGCAAGTACAGCGCTAACATGACTAGCTTTTCTTCATTTGAATAGAGAGATAGAGAATACCGGGCATTTTTGACAGGTTTCGACAATTTGTTAATCAGATTTTTTATTTTAATTTGAAAAGCGTAAGTACTCATTATTAAAACACAACCATCATACTGAATTAATGAACGACAGATCAGAGCCTCCTTAGATGAAAAAAAAAAGAAGATTTTGCTTATAAACCAATTTTCAGACAAATGAATCATGGCCTTCTTAGATAAGAAGGCCATGACATAACTACGAAATGTGATATTTTGATGACACTTGAATCTTTTATGTACTTCTGCGACATCACTAGACTGGAAATTTTACACTCTTTCCAAAAATCGAAAAATCCAATATGGCTGCCATAAGAAAAATGAAAGTTGAGGCGGGTTGCGGGAAAACAAAAGACGATTGAGACATGTCATAAACGCCATTTTATTCGTCTTCAAAAAGTGTCCAGATGATGTCACATTTTGACAGCTGTCAAATTGGCCGTTTCGGATCTTCTGGCAAAAAATGAAATCCGCCATTTTCGGTTTTTCGACGATAATCCTAAAACGAATTGACCGATAGTAAACCTGAAGCCGGATATCGAATGCACTAAGATTCCTCTAAAACTTTCTCCATTTAACCTTTGCTGTAGGTATAATCGGAGCCAAGATCCCTGTATAGAGAAGCGAATCTGGGACACACTGTATACTACTAGACCAGGCAACTCATTCATAAATTGAAGTTTGTTTTGACGCCAGCCGTGCAATGGGAAAGACAAAGATAAATAGTGCTTTTTGGGCTATTGTTGGCAACATCGTATTCGCACTTGAATAAATACATTTCACCAAACACTACCTTCATGTTGTTGGCAACTATGCACTTAAAACCACAAGCCCCGCCTCTTCAGACCTGTTTATCAATGCGCCGAGCTTCGTGTTTTTTTTTCGGGTTCTGTCGTTAAAGCTAGGTTGCCGTGTTTAGAAGATGATTAATCCTCGAAAATCATAGAATATTTGAGAACTTTGATAAATTGTCGTAATCGTGGTTCTCTAAATTGGACAAACAAACGGAAATACCTACCTACATTATTTAGAAAATAACAAATTGATTGCATCAACTGAGAAATTTGTTTATCAAATTTGTAACTCGAACTTATAAGAAGCATAATATCAAGAAGAAAACACTTGAAAACTTGTGCAAATATTAATTTTCTCGTTAGCAATAACAGAATAGAAACTATGTTACTAAAATTCAATCTATCTAGATGTAACTGTTAACTTAATTTGTAGACACGTGTGTAAGCCAATCTCGACAATTTGGCAAATCTCTCGTACTATGAAAGTGCGAATCAAGCTAAGCTCTACGTACGTCTTACACACCGGTTTGTTTATGGCGTCAAGCCCAACTCACGATTCCCAGTCTATGGGTATAAAGTCAATGGTACGACTGGAAAAATTTGATATTCGATGATTGTAATTTAATGATAATAATATTCATTTATTTAGCATAAAAAAGGCTATACAAAAAACAGATTAAAAGTGATTACATATTTAAAATCACAATCAAAATAAATAAGTGGTAATAAAATAGTGTAAACAATAATATAAAAGTATGTGTATAACAGATAGTGACGACAAACATAATATAGATTTGATATAAGGACATCTTAAAAGGTATTCAGTACGTGAACATGAAGCAGTCTCTTGAACGTATGGAGATTATGACAGTTTTTTATGTCGGATGGCAAACAATTAAACTCAAACAGTCCTTTACACAAGACAGAATTTTACAGAAGTTGGCTAGATGTGAGTTTTGTTTTTAACATGAAATCAGTCTTATTTCTAGTATCATAGTTATGAACGTTTTCGAATGTATTGATCTTATCACAGATGTATGATGGTACTTAACAATGTTTTATCTTGAACACTAGAATAAATACGTCAAATACAACTTTTTGCCTTATTGACAACATGCCAAGAATATTCAACATGGATTTTATTGGCGTGTACCTATTACATCCAATAATTGTGCGCATGACTCCATTTTATATAACCTGGAAATCATTCATCAAATACTGTGGCAAATTATAGAATAATGTTCTACAAAATTGTGAATGGGGAGCTGCGATACTATTATACAATAGAAGTTTTGTATACATTGATAAATATTTTCCTACTCTCGAAATAAACCCGACTTTTTTCGCATATTTACCTATGATGTAATCCGCATGTTCTTTAAGATCCAAGTTAGCATCCAAAATAACACCTAGGTATTTTATTTGCGTCACATGTTGCAATCTGACATTATTTATATGTTATGTAACAGGAGCTCGTGGGAGGCAGTCAATAATACGAGGAAGGCTACTTTAAGTCTTCTTTTACATTCTTTTACATAACTCTGTTCCGCTCCAGTCACGAAACTAGCAACAATACAATATTTATATGCACATGCAGAACTTATCATGGGAAATAACTGGGGAAATAACTTTTTTGCTAAAATCAATAGGTGATAAAACACTTTTCAGTATGCTCCCAAACTTACAGATGCATAATTAAGTACTAACAGATGAAAACTTGTCCAACCAGGAAAAGCCACAAAGAAAATCCGGAAAAAATCCGGACGTCATAACTTTTTAATAAGATTGATAATTTAAATTGTTTATCTGATGAGTTGATTATAAATCAAGAGTGAAAAAAACATGTTTCATTAAAACTAGAAAAAAGTAAAACAAAAGTAACAATTAACAACCCTCAACCCCTAAAAAACTGAATCATTTCAAGGACAAAAAAGTCTGCCTTCAGAACTTGTTTAAACCAGGAGCCAGGAGTCTGGAATAATTAACAGGCCAGTCGTTTAAATTACCTTTATCCAAACTATTTCGCCAACATCAATCAGAATACCATTTCAAGAATTTTTTTTTCAATCAATTAAATATTAAATGTCAACTACATCGAATGCTGACTAATAATTTGTATTTTTATATCAACACTGTCACCTATAAAAACATTATCTTTGCATAGAAAGTTCTCATATTTACATATTTTCATTGGTCAATTATTCTAAATTAATTATTTGTACACTGTGCGGTATGATTTAACTATTTTTATTCAATCACTATTTGTGAAACATAACGCAATCCCCAAATCGTTCGAACGTATCTGCCCCTGCGACTTGATACATTTTATCTGTAACTTTGTCATTGATATTTCGCTTCGTACCAACCTGTAATTTTCTGCCTAACCATCTCTATTTATAAATTGAGATTTCATTCAAATTCTACTATTTTCACTCCTTAATTTTAGAGAATTGGTAAAATATCATATATCAAACTTATGTTAAAGCATCATTTATTTGAGTGAATAAAGTAATGTCATTTGTGGACTGTAAATGTGTTCTTTTTTTGATGAGTCTGGTTAACCGAAACAAATTCCTATCGTCTGACAGGTTTCTTAGTTTAACCTACCTAATAAAAAAACTGAGTGGCGCCTAATCGGGATTTTATAAGTAAGTATCAACTATCTAGCAGTAAATTGATCAGCTGGCCATTACCAAAGTTTACTAATAATAAACAGTTGGACCACTTTCGCAAACGCGCGAAACCGGCTCCACCCTTCTACTTCGTTTCTTTTGGAGAGCCCAGTTCCCATTAGTTCGGAACGTCTGTCGGTCGCTTTGAACCATTTTCGCTGGGCGGGTTTCTTTGAGCGGCATGCTTTGACGCCGCGGCCGCGCTTGTATAATGGGTTTCAAAGAGCCGACTTCTAAGTGACCTAACTTATTGTATATTAGTAAACTTTGCCATTACCCACGAACTCCAAGCCTACCGACGCAGAGCTGCCGAATGCAACATTTGTACGTGATAATAAAAAGTGGCGACCAACGTGTGGGGCCAGGATGAATTGTTTTGTTTTTAACTGAACTCATGGAATTTGTTTTGGTGACTTGATTCTTCAAATAAGAATAATAGTTGGATGCTTTTTCTTATCGCTAAAATACTTTGAATTTATTAAGCTTTTGACTTTTGATTTAAACATTTAAATATTTTTCATATAACGTGTTTAACAAGGAACCCTTGCTAGCATTTCTGCCTATTCTGACCTTGATTTGAACTTAATTTTTTGGTTTGGTTTCCCCAATTCATTTAGGTATTTCTTTTTTGCGGGCGTTTGACTATTTATATTTGTTGAGCGATACAGTGTGTATAGGACATTTTTTATTGCGGTTATTTTTGGTTCCGCTGAGAGACATTTCACTTTTTTATAATTATTGCTTGTTACTGACCCTTTTAAATTTAATTTTCTTATCACGATGGACATGTATGGCTTTCAACCCAATCACCTTGTTGAGCATGAGCTTGATTATGAATTGAGAATTCGATTGCTCGCTACAGCTAGGAATGTCGCAGACAAGAGGAAAATTTTGGGAAAGGTTTTTAGAAAGGAACAGTCAACCCCTGGTTCGTCTATTATATTAAGCGAGGTAAATTTGGATTTCACTCTGCTCTGAAATTAAAAAAAGTTTAGATTCAATTGAAAAAATCATTGAGGATTTTGAAGGTGGTTCCACGGATTTTGCTTTCCTTCGTATGAAGTCTAGGTTATCGCACGTTTTTGGTAGGGCTAGACGCATTCCTGTTCCCACTGAATTACCTGATGAGACGAAATCCTATATTCAGGAAACGACCGCTACTTGTATAAAACTCGAATCAGATCTTTACGACAAACTTTCTTCAGCCTCTGAGGTTGAATCTACCCCAGTCAACAATGTTCCTGTGATAAATGTTGCAGCCCCTGTTGTCCACTGTGCAAACCGTAACATTCCCATTAGTGAGTGGCAGGTCAAATTCAGTGGAGATCCAAGAAAATTGTATTCCTTTTTAGAGAGAGTTACAGAATTAGCCGAAGCTCGTGGTTTTTCGGAGATTGATCTTTTCCATTCAGCTATTGAATTCTTCATTGGAGATGCTTTCGTTTGGTACCGTAGTATAAAGTTCACTTTGAATGATTGGAATTCCTTAGTTTGTCGATTAAAGAGAGATTCTCTTCACGATGATGAGGTTTGGGATCAGATCAGAAAGCGTAAACAAAGGAGGAACGAGTCTACCGTAGCTCACTTGGATGCTCTTTTTTCCAGACTTAGTCGTCCACCAGCTGAGAGAATGTCAAGTCGACAGACTGTAAGAATAGGGAGATTTTTTTTTTTTGATTTTTTTTCTATGAATTCTTTCATGTATACTAATGCCTAAAAAAAATTTTTCAATTTTTTTTTAATGCATATTTCATCTTGAAAAATTAATAAATATCTGCTAACATTCTAACGGTTTCATTCAAAATACTCTTGGGGAAACTACGTCACCGACACGTGATCCTGATCAACCAATAAAACGACTCGAAAGACTGGTGACGCCTCATTCTAATTCTGTTGCCAAGTTGTGAAATTGAAGTAGCATTTATTCAGATCTATTGCGCATCGACCAATGAAATCACTCGTTCAGGAAGGTCTATTAGGTGAATTGCGAATGAGCTGACAACACCGCATGCCAATTGTCATGTCATGAGGGTAACCTAACCTTGTTTTCTATTGTTTACGTCTGCTATTTGTATTTGTGAACTGTTTATTGTCTCTACTTGTTGTTCAAAGTGATTTCGTGCTTTTAATAATCATAAAAATGGCGAAATTGGATAGTGGATTTGATAAAGCTTCATCGGACAATCTTCCAGAAGTATGTGGTGAAATGCTTAATGACTTTTATGTGGATAATCTGAAATACATAAGTGCCGAAATGAAAGGAGTGAAAGCAAAGAGGTCAACAAAGGAGTCCTATGGAGATTCAGCTATTCATAGAGTCCAGTTGAAACGTGTTGGAAATGTATGCTCCGTTAAAGCCAAAATAACACCAGAAACTAAATTGCATCAGACTCAATACAATGTCATAGCTGTTATTGATGAAACTGATTCAAAAGTCATTTCTTGTGAATGTGTTGACTGCTCTGCATCGGCTGGTGGTTGCAAACACTCAACGGCTTTTTTATTTTGGCTGCATAGCGCGGGTGAGCAGGCAATGCCTCCATTCTCATTTTTTCACGAAAATGGGTTTTCAGTGACGTCATACTCAACCAACTGTCGCGCATCTATTGAAATATGTCCCATTCCCGCGAAAAAATCGGAAATGCTAGATATTTGCGCTTGCAATATCTATTACTCCCAAGCTTCTTATAGATTAGGTCAATTTCTCCTATCTAACTTTAAAAAAAATCTGAGATATCTTTGCAATTTATTTTATGAAAAAGACATCTCAAATGATACCAAGCTTGAACTTGGACAGTTAGTGGAAAATTGATATGATCATTTCAATACAGAACGGTTTTTTGTGTTTACTGACAAAAAACAAAAATCGAGATAGGAAGTATTGCATGCTCACCCGCGATAGGCGAAGTGAGGAGCCAAGTGTTACTTCCACAACTTGCTACTGGAAAAAGTCGAAACTTTCTGAAGCTGTTAAAGTTCAACAAACTATGGCCAGTCTTTTAGAAAGTCAGTGTAAGAAGAAGCCTGTTTTACTTGGTCCAAAAGATCCAGAATGTTTGGAAAGACTGTGTACTGGATGTGCAGGATCGTCCGAGATGGTCTTCGAAATGGTTGCTGGGAAAAGGAAAGGTCTCATTGAAACGTCCATTCACCACCTCTTTCAAATGTATATGAAATCTAACCCAATTATCAATGCTGGGCAATTTATAGATTTTGCCAGAAATACAATGACCCCGGAAATGTGCAAGAAGGTTGAATTGATGACCATTGATCAATCAATCGTCCCCATGGTTTTGAAATATTGGAAATTGTCTGAATCTTCTTCTAGCTACAAATACAAAAAATTTATACCCGGTGTCCCGGAACAACGCCAGAAAACTTAGGGTGGTGATTGTACGTGACAAAGTAATGTTGGTAAGTCATATAACGAAAGTTCGAAATCTCAATAATTTTCGAGTTACCGGTAATCAAGTATGTATAATTTTTTTTTCTCTATTCATTGATATATTCCGGACATTTCTTACCAGGGTTGCGTTGATTTAAATCAATGATTTGAATCGCGATTTTAATCAGATGATTTAAAAAAAAACGTTGATTTAAATGACATCTTCAAAAAAAAAATATTTTTCTTTCTCTGCTTCCATTTTTGAAAAGTAAAATTAAATTGTCATCAAAATATAATTATTTAGTCTTGCCGATGGTTTATTCGTTGGTTTTATTTTTTGAAATGATGAAATGTCATTTGATTTTGTATTTGTATGTGTTAAAACTGGAAATGAAATAGGCTCGAAAATATGATTACGTTCAGAATAAATATATCTTAAATATTATTATTTAAAAAAATACAATAGGTACATGAAAATTAAATATTTTTTCCACAGGACATTACAAATAAACAAGCTGAAACTTTGTACCAAGTTTCATTTTGATTCGATAAGAAATGTCCGAAATATATCAATAACTAGAAAAAAAATGATCTTTGAACTCGAAAAATATTGAGATTTCGAATTTTTGTTATATGACATAGGTACCACCATTATTTTATCACATACCTCCCCAAGTTTCCTGACGTTGTTCCGGGACACTATGTATATTATATCTCATATGTATCATAATATGATGTAGGTTAGTTTATCGAGTCACTGTAGGTACTACTGCGTGTCAATGAAAGGTAAACTTTTATTTTTTATTTTCCATAAGATTCAATATGTAAACATACAACAATACACACACACATGGAATGTCCATTATCACCCGTATGAGTACTCTACAGAGTTCTTCAAAATTTTAGACACGAAAAAGCCATTTGAAAAGCATTGCGTGCAATATTTTGGAAATCACTCTGTGGAGAATGATTATACAGGGTACAGGTGCGAATGGACTTTTACTTATGTTAAAATATTATAGCCTCATTCTTTCTGAACATTTCGTTATTTGAGGTGACTGGTTTTTCAAAAGAGTACGATGCTTTGCATTAGAGTATGTTTACATTGAATCTTATGGACAATGAGTTTACCTTTTATTGTCACAAAATATATGTATAAACTATTTCACTGGTATATGAGAGCATAAAACCTGGATGTTTTTACTTACGTCAAAATGATCTTCACAGCAGTATAAGCCTTTGAATTTGGGGACGTTTTCTAGTTCTTTCTTGCAGCCGATTGCCTCAAACCACTTAAGACGCCTATTCATATTGTCAGGCACAGATAAAAATATTTTTTTGGAATTTTCGTCGCTGGTGTTTGGACAACGTGGCACAAAGCACTTTTTCTTCATTTTTGATATAAACACAAGATTTCCTTCTCAAAATTCAAAACCACAATATCAACAAACAGAATAAAATTTGAGGTTAGAGTTAAGTTAAAAGTTAAAAGTAGAAGGCGCTGGGTTGCCACATATTGACACAGGAATCACAATATGAGATTAAACTCATTATCATTAACCAAATATTGTATGATTGTCTCGAATAAATGAATAATTTTGGCTCAAAGTTGAATAAATGAATGGATAATCAATTTGATTACTCGAAATATTCAATAGAACAATTTCGATTTGTTTCTAGATAACCCCACTAATCTATTTTCCGGAGTGAAACGTGAACTGTGGCAAACGCGCAAAACGCACGCGAAATTGGACAAGGTTGTCTTTGTTTAATCGAGAAGGATGAAAAATCTAGGGGTAGTACGTCAGAGCGCGCCATTAAAATTGGATTCAAATTTGTGTCAACATTTCAAACAGCTCTAGTAAATTAACAAATTAACCAAATCACTTGAAACTTTCACACACTACTGTTTGGGCAATTCTAAAAAACATCCTTATATGTTTTTGTTGAATTTCGAACTCATGAAACCTCCCTATTGTACAAAAAACGAGGGAAGGTGGTGACTCAAGGAGGCCGTTTGACTCTACCTGTTTCTTCAGCCTCTAAGCTTTCCAAATTTGATGAATCCGACTGGAAAATCTGGCTTGATAAAGTTTCATCATTTATGAAAAATTCCATTGTTGTTGGTGAGGATCATATATCTCCTCTCTTTGTTAATAAACCCCTTGATAATAGACCCTACCTTCTTGTCAAATTATTTGATATTGAGATAACAGTTTTGCTTGATTCTGGAGCTACTTCTTCCGTTGTAGGTAACAAAGGCCTGGTTATTTTGGATAAACTTGAATTGGTAGTTACCAAGTCTTCAGTAGAGAATATTTGCACTGCAGATGGTAAAAAGCAGGTTGTTCAGGGAACAGTTGATCTGCCATTTTTTGTGGATGGCGTTTGTAGAGTCATCAGTGCTTTCGTGGTACCCTCTTTGGCGCAGGCGTTCATTTTTGGTTGTGACTTCGCAAAGCAGTTTGGTTTGTTAGTTGACATTAAAGAGGATTCCTGGAACATTCATACCAATCATAGTTACTCTTGCCTCCCTGTTCTCGAAAGTATTTCTTCTAACCTGGATAACTGTTGTCCCACCTTGTATTCTTTAGATGATCTTTCTGTGGTTCAACGAACTGATACTCAGGATTTGATTTCCTCTTTTGGTGAAATCAGTAGTAAGGATAAACTTGGTAGAACTGACAAGATTTGTTGTACCATTGATACAGGCGATGCCTCCCCTTTTAAAAAAGACCTTTTGCAATGTCTCCCTATATGTCCACTATTCTCAATTAAGAGCTTGATGAAATGTTGAAACTTGGAGTAATAGAGCCCTTAACAAGTCCTTGGTGTTCCCTCAGGTTGATGCCATATTTGGTCCTCGTTATGAGCCCAATATTTTCACTTATTTGGACGACATTCTAATAGTTTCTTTCGATTTTCATTCTCACATAAATCTTTTATATGAAGTCAAAGATAAACTCAAAGAGACAGGATTGACGGTTAATTTGGATAAGTGAGATTTCTTCAAAACTTCTCTTAAGTTTCTTGGTTATATCGTGGGTTCGAATTCTCTGAGGACCGACCCAGAGAAGGTTTCTGCTATGGTGAATTATGCTCGTCCAAAAACTACCACGGAAATCAAGCGTTTTGTGGGTCTCTGCTCATGGTACCGACGCTTCATCAAGGACTTTTCAACTCTCATGTCTCCCATCAACGATTTGTTAAAGGGTAGGAGAAAGGGTCAGTCAATAAAATGGTCAGATGCCGCCGAATCTTTCTTTGTCCAGATCAAACAGTTATTAGTTTCTTCCCCCATTCTTTCACAACCCGATTTCTCTAAAAGATTCTGTATTCAGAGCGATGCTAGTGACACAGGACTAGGTGGTGTTCTCACTCAGATTATTGATGGTGAAGAAAAAGTCATCGCTTATGCAAGCCGTTCCCTTTATAAGGCTGAGAGGAAGTATTCAGTTGTTGAGCGAGAATGTCTTGGAGTTTTATTCAATATAGAAAAATTTCGTCCATACGTTGAAGGCGCTGAATTCACTGTAATTACAGACCATTACAGTTTGTTATGGCTCAATTCTTTGAAAAATCCTAGTGGAAAGCTTGCTCGCTGGTCTATGCGTCTGAGACAGCATAGCTTTGATTTGGTACACAGAAAAGGTTCCCAAAATGTTGTCCCCGATGCTTTATCTAGATCTCTTCTCGTTTGTGACGATGATTCCCCTGATTCGATTTCCGGAGAGATAGTGATTGGTGAGGTTGATGTTGATCGTATAGACCCTTATTTTGACAATCTTCGTTCAAAGGTTCGTGATCATCCTGATGAGTATCCCCAATTCAAAGTCGAAAATGATTTCGTTTACAAATCTATTCCCAATCGTCTTCCAATGAAAGTTAATCTTCCAGAATGGAAATTGTTAGTTGCGAAACCACAGAGGAAGGATTCTCATCATAGCCCCCCTAGTTGTGGTCATTTTGGTTTTCATAAAACACTCAGTCGACTCCAAGAACGTTACTATTGGCCAAAAATGCGCCAGGATGTGTTGAAATGTGTGAAATCTTGTTTAGTTTGCGGTTCTCAAAAGGCTACTTATACAGCTGCTATGGGTTTGATGGGCAAAGAAAAAGAGGTGTCTTATCCATTTCAAGTGATTGCAGTGGATTTGATAGGCCGATTTCCCCGATCTAGAAAAGGTAATAAGTGGATCCTGGTAATATCGTGTTGGTTTTCTAAGTATACCATGATTTTTCCCTTGAGAAGTTCCAAGACTCAATATGTTGAACAAATTATGGAAGATAGAGTTTTTTCAGTACATGGTTCTCCTTCCCTTCTGATCTGTGACAATGGTAGTCAGTTCACTTCAAATTCTTTTAAAAATTTGAGTAAGAAATACAGCTTCAATATTCGTTATAATCCCCATTATATTCACCTCAGTGCAACTTCGTAGAAAGGAACAACCGTACTATTGCTACCGCAATACGCAGCTATGTTGATTCTCATGACAACTGGGGTCAAAATATTCCTCAAATTCAGTTGGCTATCAATACCTCTAAGTACGAAGTAACTGGTTTCACCCCGTCATTTTTAGTCTATGGAAGACACATACCCCTATCAGGAAATTTTTATAAGGATTTGAACCTTGATATCCAGGTAGATCATTTGATTTGTCCAGGAGATAGGAATGGTTATGCCGAAAATCTCATCGCTTTGAAGGATATTTTCATCGATGTCCGTCGTCGTCTTCATGTTGCTTATAAACGAAATTCCAAAGCATATAATTTGCGTAAAAGAGATGTTTCCTTCGTCGAAGGTGATCATGTTTGACGAAAAAACAATGTTTTGTCTGTGGTAAATGGCACATAAAAGACCTTTCTTTGGTTCCGCCGCTAGTGATTCCGATTCCTCGGAAGAGTAATGTCTTTTCTATTACTATTATTGATTATTTTGCTCCCTGTCGTTCAGACAGATATTCTGGGTTGAAGACCTATTTGGTCTTCCCGTTACATGTCTATTAAGACTATGAATTTTTTTGTATTGGTGGTAAAATTTTCTGCAGACATTTTGCTTTTGTTCATTTAAGTACCCTGAAAATTGACCAGTAAATACAATTTTGTTTCTTACTAAGTCTCAACTATGTTGTATTTTATGAGGACTACTCAAGTAAGAATCGGTTTTCCTTGTCCCATTCTTCCGCTCTGTAGCGTAGGTTCATACCGACAAATTGCTTTTACTCAAGTCAATAATCATTCATTGTAGTAGGTATCTATTTCCCTTAAATTTCAGTGTCACTCATTACTTGGCTTCATCTGGCAGGTTAGTTTTTCATAGTTTAGGTTCTCTTTTAAGATATTTGTCCAACATTTCTCGATTAGACCTACCGATTTTGTCCCTACCAGATTTGACCTTACCGAATATGACTCCTTTTGGAGGGGTGATACACGTAGTTATCAAGAGTCGAGAAATTGTTGGGACTGAAGACCCGATTTCATTTATATTTAGTTATTCTAATGGTTAGTTTTCAAAAGGTGTTATACTTATTTAATTCACTCAAAATGTGTTTAGCTTTTCGCTTATCGTCTTTTCGATTTCCTTCTACAGTTCCACTTTCGTTCATGTTGAACATAAATTGACTTCGTCAATTTCTTTTTTAGGAAGCGTGTAAATGTAGCGTTCGTTTCATCCTAAAGTTGTCCAAGTGTATGATTTCTTGTTGTTTAGGCGGATGCGACCTTTCAATGGCTTGGTCCATCTATGCATCAACTAGGATAGTACTCAATGTTTCTGTCGCGGCCTAATTGCTGCCAATAGACGTAAAATTCCGTCAATGTTTGGGTGTTGGTGTTATGAATTTTGGTACGGTTGGGTACATTGTTTCACTTTTGGAGGTGGAATGTCAATTGTCACAAAGAAGTGAGTCTTCTCCCGTGTGTGGAGGCAGACACACACGTATTTTTTTTTTGGAAACCAAAAATGTTTTAATTCTCTTGGGGACATTGTGGAATTGTGCTGGAGAAAGGGGTTTAACTGAGTGTATCTCACTCCCCATACTTCAAAGAATGTATTATTTCTGAGGATGCCCCAGATGCAAACGGATTTGTAAAACCTAGCAAGGTGAGCATGCATTCCCGGTTTTTTTGCCATTCTTTTATTTCCCACTTCTCTTCTGGCAATTTTCCAATCTCTCCCATTGTTTCAGGGTTTTTTTTTAGACACGTAATTTAAACCGATTGAATGTGTTGATTTGAATATCAAAATTCTACAATCTATCCTGTCTACTGTTGATGTTTGGCGACGTGAATCACGTGGATGATCCACAACGTTATCAATCCCCGGTCCCCTTTTGGTTATGGGTCGAGATCTAGAAGTACTGTTGAGTGACGAGTCTGGGGTTAGCTCGTGACGTATTCCAGCCGCATTCGTCATTGTCGAGTCGGCATTGTTGCGTCAAATTTAGTTTAGCATGATCATAATGCGTCATGCCACGAGCTCTTCCAATAAAGTCTCTTCGTGCCACGAGCTCTTCCAATAAAGTGGCGTAATCGACACATCTAGGAAATGCTCTAGATAATGCCGTTTTCCATTCAGCCCAGGTTTTATCATAATCATTTACAATTTACGGGCGGCGCCCTTCAATTTCATCTGCATACAGGGTGAAAATTTTAAAACTTGAAATTTCCATATCTTGGGAACCAAAAACTGAACCAAAAAACGCTCAAAAAAGATTCTATAAAACGAAGGGGGGACAAGAAAAAGCCTATAAACCCACCCTTATCTGTAACCCCTAGGACAGGGTGAGATACACCCCTGAAATCTTAAATAGAAAGGGGGGTCCAATGATACCTTATTTTGAAGGCCCTTCGATCCTTACTATAATTGCCGAGTCTCAAGCCTCTTCTGTCATTCCTGTTGATATAATAAAATTTTATTTTTTCATTTTATTTTATTCAATAAATACTTCCTTTCCAATAAATAGTTAACTTGTTATATTGACTTGCAATTTTCTACACGTATTCTCACCAATATTTGAAGGTCATCAGCAGCAAAAAATTTCAAAATACCCAAAAATATACTAAATAAATGAAAAAGATAACGCCAATCTCGGTACATTATCAAAAAAGGGTCGGTGCTATAGCAGAGGATTGCTATCGCACTCTCTCTTCCTCATTGCAGTCATATTGGATGTTGATTGGCGTTTTTTAATCGGTGATTACTACATTGATAGTAGATTGATTTTTTCAAACATCAATGGCATCAGTACTTAATAATCCCTATAGTTTTCATATTTTATGAAAAATTGCAGATTGTCCATTGGCAGCTTGTTTCATTTCCACTTTTAGCTACGATTGATGCATCAACTTCCTTAATCTATCAACTTAATACTATTGTCTTTTGTGTGTATTGATTATTTATTGTTTTGTACTTCTATACTTTTTGCATAGATATCAGTTGCTTTTTTAATGTTCAAACGTACGTTCTAATCCAACGAATGAGACATGTCCGTATTTTATACCTGCATCACATCATTGTCTGTCTTGTTATTTTGCGTAATGAATTAGCATACTTTGAGAAACCTCAACAATCATGAATTCTTCTCTAATTAGCTTCAATGCATTTTCTAGCTGCTGAAAAACGTATTTTTGTTGGTCATATTCAGATAGGCAAGATGCCATCTTAGAACAAACGCCCTTACTTTTTCTGTACTTTTGATCAGCTTGAAAACCGACTTCTGATACAAAACTTTGGCAATAGTTATACTTTCAGTGAAATTTCTGCGGTTTTGGGAGTAGTTATATATTCATTTTCTTCATAAGAATTTAAGTCCTTCTAATCAAAAAAATATAATAAGCTATTTATAGGTTGTGGATGACTTTCGACCTTCTACCCTCTCCTATAACTTATTTTTAAAGAGCCGAGCGCGGTCGGAACTGTATCCTTTGGCCCGTATTCTCCGTTCGTACTTGAGCTCGTTTAAGATTTGACGGCGTTTAACTACAAGATTTCGTATGCATCGGAGAAATTAGACACGTTCAAGTCAGTTGAACGCCTTCAAAGTTAAACGCCCGGTTTGGAGCGTTTAAGGATTTAAACGGCTTCAATTGTGGCGGAAGATGCGTGCGTATTGAAAAAATATATCATGAGATATATAATATAAACTAATACCACCGAACATATTATTTATTATATACAGGGTGCCACAGATTCTAGTGCATGCATGGGGATCTCAGTTATTATAAGAGATATAGGGTCGGTCAAATGTTTGCAAAGTTGCGCATTTGTAGGTATGCTCATCGTTTTGAAATTTGAAAAATTCCGACTTCTTCCGAAGATATTCGGAAAAAACCGTTTTCTAAGGAGGTTGAAAATGTTAATTCCTTTGGATTAAAAGTGGAACCTAAAAAGGTTATTTCATGTGACGGCTTAAATATACTCTTATCTAGATTTATTGGGAAACCTAATGAAGTTAATAGTTGTTTTGTTTTGTTTATGTTTTCTAGACATGAACTATGTGACGAGCCTAAAAGTAACATGTCATCTAAATAGACTATTGAAACAAAACCTTTAGATCTTAAATGATGTAACAATGGTTTCAATATTTTTGCAAACACAAAAGGGGATACGTTCAGGCCAAAAGGCAGAACTTAAAATTCATACAATTTATTATTAAATTCAAACCTCAAATATTTTCGATAGTTTGTGTGGAATAGCAAAGTAGGCATCTTTAAGATCAATTTTTGGCCATAAATCGTCTTTAGATATTAACTTCAAAACGGATCTATAATCCTCTAGTTTGAAGTGAGGGGGGTGATATATGCAGTGAGTTTTTTAAGATTTAAGATGAACCTGACACCTCCATCAACTGGGAACTAAAAAGTATGGTGACAGAAATTCATTCTCAAGATGGGTACACTGTTCTATGGCCCCCTTTTTTTTTAATTCACCAATGACAGAACTATATAATTCCAATTCTCTTTCCGCGATTATAACTTTGGGTTGTATGTGTTGTACTGGAGGTTCTAAGAAAGGTATTTTGAAACCTTTCAACCAACTCAAAATTACTTAATTTTGTGAAATTTTGGTCCAGTTTAACAAAGGTAATCTGCCGGCCATTCCGGTACATACCTCTGGAGTTAATTCTTGGTCCTCCAAGATGCTTGTTTCTTGAACGACTTGTCGTTCCTGACTGATCCTGGGAATGGCCTGTTCTTCCTTTTTTCAGGTTGCCACGTTCTCCTCTCCATTCTCTGCGATTGGTATGGCTTGGATTCCTGTTTGAAGTCTTGCTTGAACTTGGGCTTGTTGGATTGTCCTCGGTAGTTTAAATTATTTTTCTGGGTAGCATATTTTGGTTTTACAATACCTCCTACTTTGGACGACACACTCGTTGCTTCCCGAGACTGTTTTACCTTCTCTAATAGATTTTTCCCATATAAATATTTGTCAATATCTTGGGTTCCAAACATTTTTTGTATTCAGAATTCAAAAACGAACTTAACAAAAATCTTCTATGCAGTGATATTTCATGGAAAACATCAGTAAAGATTTTCGTAGAATCAGCCAACGTTTGTAATAATTGATCGTTATCAATTGCAGAGGGTTTTCCTGAGACTTATGCATTAATTGGTTCATATAATGCCGTTAAACCAGCGATGGGAGAATGTCATTTATGTGGCCCGCTACTTGTTGATCGAGTATCAAATTCATACCATTTGAAACATGGACATCCGCTGTGGTCACCAATGACTCATCCACATCTGTAAAAACAGAATTGTGGAGTCACAACAAAAATCACAAATCATATAGATTGATTGGCCCAGTTGTAAAAAACCCTTATTAGAAGGATAAATTAACGCAATAATGAATCATTAAGATTCCGGTGGCCATTCAATACAATGCCTTGCGTTAGTTTCCCAAGAAAATAAAACCATAATGTCAAACTGAAATAATTCACAAGGAATTTTTGGCACACTCAAAAGATTCTTACCTGAGTCATACCCAGTATTAATCGTATTAATCACACTCTCCGAAGAGTCGGAAAGATTCATTATTTCTTCCTGAATTAACTCCATTTTCTTCTTTAGTTTATCAACTTTTTTACGTTTCCTTTTCATTTCCATACTTCTAGAATCACGTTTTGGCATTTCAAGCACTAATGCACAATTATTGAACAAAAAATAACAATGATTTTAACGTAATTTTGACAAAATTATATACACGCGAAGTGAAGTCTGTCGCACAAGACAATATAATGAGGTCCGTTGGCCGACACTCGGGGATTGCTGATAAGTTTTTATTCCTATTGTGAGTCGACGCATGAAACGATACTACTACAGCGTAAGCATTAGGAAAACTGTTCGGAACTGTACTATGAGCGGAGGATAATGTACCTATTTCAATCCGAGTTTAAATCACAATGACAAATGAATTTAATCAATTGAGCAATACGGGTATTAGAAATGAATCATGTTTACAATAATTTTGTTAAGGTGTCGTATAATACTTCTATAGCAGGTATCCAATTATTCTATATGGGTCAAAAAGTGACCACTTGATCAAATGTCTATTGATCTCTAACATTATTCACTCTACATCATCATTTGTATACAAAAAAAACGAATGATACACATTATAGTTCAGTCACTTGGTACTTTTACCTTGAAAGTTTTCCGGGAGTTTTGAAAATTGGTGATTTTATAGATTTCGATGTGCTCTTTTCAAATTTCAACTTTGTCCCCTCGTATCTTTGCCGCTCGGGCCGCGATATTCGAAGAATGGTACCTAGGAGCAGTGTTTTGACAATATCTCTTTTCCGATTCATTACACACACGATGGAAGCATGTAAATACAAAATGAAACAATTTCCTACAATTTATGCGATATTTTTTTTTTCGTACAATGAATATTGATGTACGAGCTCCGCAAAGTTTAGTTCAACATGCGTTTTGGCCAAAAAACAAATTTCCACACCACCATAAAAAAGAGTGAGCGACGCGTTTTTTTTAATTCGACCTCACAATCCCATGATGTATCGTATCTGCTTTGGCATTGCTTTGTAGATAACACGAAATAAACGAAATATTTCCGACCAAGTGTTACGAGATCATTGTCTTTAGTACCGATCAAAACTTCACAGACCGAAATATTTTCCACATAAACCGCTATGGGAGTTTCATCGCAATCCTCTTCATTTTTGATTTCATCATACGCTTGCTGGAAAATATCCACCTTTTCTTTCTGTTCATCGCTATCTTGCAATGGAAATGAAAGAAAACGAGGCTATTTTCCACCACTGCATGTCTTTTTTTTTGTTTTTCAATTATCAAGCACAAAAATGGCGTTACTGAAATAGCTAGTAACTATGTCGAACACTAGAAGATCACGAGTTTGATCTTTTGGTTCAGTACTTTGACACTGCATTTTAATAATTCAATGGACGTTATGTCATTTTTTCGGAAATATTTCGTTTATTTCGTGTTATCTACAAAGCAATGCTATAGCACTCATAGCGGATGTTTATCCAAGATACATCAAAACGCCATCTGCAATAATTAAAATAATAATGAAATAATAATGCAAATATTCTATACAAAAAGATAAACAGGTACTTATTTTTTTCAAAATTTACAACTTGTGCAGCTGACAACGAGACAAGCGTTGGATGAGACTATACTCCTCCATCTGTTTGTTAAATATTATGAACTTCAAAGCAGACTCATACTTTTTTGGTGCGTAACCCTTCACATTATCAGGTAGAGAATTGTAGAATTTTACAGATTTATACATAAAGCTTTTTTAATAAAAAGCTGTTTTGTAGTTGGGGATCATGAGTTTATTCATATTTCTGGTGTTTATTGAGTGGATGCTAGACATCGATTTGGTTTTCGCTCTAAATGTTGTTCCAGAACCATAGTTCCAGTGATACCGTCAGTGCCACACGCATTAGTTTTAATGCTATGCAGTGCATTATTGACATCAGCAACTGTGCACAAATGAAAAGAAAACTCATTTTCATTAAACTTATCATTTGTATAGAAGTAATAATAATAACGTTCTTTATTAAATCTCTTTTTGCATCGCAGTTGGAGATATTCTGGATGTATTGCGCAAAGTTTTGGTCTATTAATTCAGGATTTGCAAGGTTTGTCGCCAACTCCACATTCTGTTGTTTACTAGTGTAGACATTTAAACCGTTCACAATAGCCCACAGCTGTGATTTGTTGTTTGCAACGAAATTAACAAAGGCTCTGTTTTCAGATCTGACCATAGAAAGAGTATAATGGACAATTTGCATACATTTTCAAATGACTTGAAATTTTATATACGTATTCTATACATTAATTGAGTCACCAGCGAAAAAATGTTTCCGAAGTACTCAAAAATATATTAAATAAATGAAAAAGAAGACGCAAATTTCACTGCATGATCGCAAACGGGGTGGGCTCTTTAATCGGTGATTAATACATAATTAGAGGCCGTAGGTTGATTTTTTAAACATAGATGGCATCAGTACTTACTAATCCTTATATTTTTCATATTTCCAAAAAATGTGCAAATTGTCCATTACGCAATCCCTTATATCGAGACAAGTTATCGATTGATTTTGGTCTTTTATATTTTTGAAGGGCCTTGTCTCTCTCTCTCATGAGGTATTTTAAAGTAGGAGTCAACCAAGGAGCTTTTGGCTTAGTCACCCTTATAATAGTTCTCAACGGTGCATGACTTTTAAATAGTGTTAGAAGGAGTTCTTTGAAATGGTCAGAAAAATCATCAGCCGACTGTGTACCACATGTCAAAACCATTCCTGGATCAGAAACAAATATTGGGTCAATTGATTTACTACTCTTGTCTGTGATATGGGTAGGTTCATTCAAAATTTGGAATAGGTTATATGACTCAAAACAATGCAACACTGGATTATTAAAGTTGAAAAAATTCACGTTAAAATCCTCCACACAAATCACAGTATCATATTGCATTGTCAATTTCGCCAAAATATTGTCAAAATCCTGAATGTGCAAGTATAAGTTCAGATGAGGGGGTCTGTGAAAATTTGCAATAGCCACTGTTTTAGCTCCCAGTTCAAACCTAAAGCACAGGTTCTTCAACGAATCCGAAATATCAAAATCAAACCCAATGATTTCAAATAAGCACCCACCCACCCCTCCCATTCTTTCAAACTCTGTTGCATTTGAAAAATTCATATCCAGGAATTTCAAAGATTCCAGTATCTTCATTATTGTTAATCCATGTTTCGGTTAGGAGGAGGATGGCATCGAAATCATTATTATCAATAGCCTAGTTTACATCGATAACTCGTTTAGTTCGGTCCGATAGGACCAAGTGGGTGGGGATAGTACGGTAGGACCAATGATTGCTTTTCGCCCGTTTACACCGTCTTGCAACGCGTGAACTTAACTGTACGCCCGCAATTCGTCAAATGTCAAAAACAAGTCGAAATTATTCATCAACACAATTCGTAACCAAAAAAAACATGAGTAAGTACGCTCAGATTGCCTTAGAAACTCAGAACCAACACAATTCACAATAATAACAATCAACATGACCACATAATTTTGATCCAGATCGAACCAAACTTAATTCGGTAGACTTGCTGGCGAGTACCGAACCAAGAGCGGACCATCTTAGTCCGCAACTGTCTACACCATTCGAACCAAATATTTGGTTCGGATATAGTCCGAATTTGGTACTTGGTCCGCGGACCAAGTTGTCGGTATAAACTAGGCTAATAACTAGAGTTTTAAAGTTATTGAATCCTGTGTTAATTGGTCGTGACTTGATATGTGCTATTTGCATAATTGGATAATCATTGAGTGTAAGAGGAAAAAAACACAGAACAGAGAACCAATCACGCCCTGCAGCAATCCATTGCCCATTTCAGTCTAATAATTAAAGTATAAAATGGTTTTATTCAAATAATATCACGTTTCCCGAGAGTTGTGGGTTGCCTGTAATAAAAATCAATCACCAGATAATTTTATTTTAATTCATTAGCCTCCAGTCCTATTTCCGTATTATCATTTTATCTAGGGATGAAACAGGTACCTGGCCGAAAATGCCGACTACCGGGTTTTGCCGGGTATCAGATTACCCGGCCGGATACCTTTTTTTATTGTTGATTTTATTGATCGACGTCATAGACACAAAAATGTTTCCAAATCTGACTCATTATTTTTGTCTTTTTAACAATACGCACTACTAGATTTGGGTTAGATTAATGGTTTCGTCAAAGTTGGTTTCGTGTGACGTTTAAGCACCATTATACACAAACAGTGTCGAACATACGCCAACTTCATTGCCCAATTCGTAGCACTCGCTGCCCACTGGCGATGTTGCAAATTCCTGTAATATTATAGGGCCGGTTCGTGAACTTTTCTAGGTATAGAACGGGTAGTCCTTTTTAGGATACCCGGCTCGTCGGTTCTGAGTTGACCGGGTACCCGGTTTGGCTGGATCCTAAAGAGCACTATCCGTTACATCCCTGATTTTATCAATAGCACTGAAATTATTGTTCTATTACCTATAGGTGATCGAAAGGGGATAAGAAAAATCAAGCGAAAATCGCGTATAATAAAAGAATCATTGATAATTCTATGTATAGGTTGTATAGGTTTAAACTTTATATGGTGGAAATAATTCAATATAATAATAAGAAAGTAATCTTCAACGACATGAATGCCTTTGAGATTTTATTTGGCTCACTTTGCATTATCAAATATGGATATTTTGAACCATTTTAAATAAAAATCTGATTTCTCGTTGTTTTTCGTTTCGATTCCTACTGCATTAACCATAACTACGTTCAAATGTCAAAACAATTATTTATTATTTATATTAAAATATTCAAATTATATCTATTATTATTGTCGACTGTCAACATCATGGTCTCCAATAAACAGAATACCACCAAAATGTTCCTAGAATTTCCGACGTTGTCGACCTTTTTCCAGGTTTAACTCAACGTTTGGAAAATCAGCACGGTGCATACCGAGAAAAAGTCGAGGACGTTTAACTAGTTTTTTTTCTTTTCAATAAAATGAATGTTTATTTTAGCAAAAATAGCTATTACAATTTTTCAAACAGAAATGCAATAATATAAAAATAGGTACAGACTTGATGAAAACCGTGTTCCTGCTTTCCTGTCTATAAGTTACACCGATAATATGCTTTAATTTATCTCACAAACATCTTCACATTAGACGACTGTTTTATGGTAAAAAGTTAAACAGCCTCAGACCATCACCGAAAAAACTTTTTTGCATGTGGATTGTACGGGCAAACTGAATGTCATATTCATGTCTTGATCTTACATTATAATTGTGTCTCATACTACGTGTAGTCAAGTAAGTCCTAAAGTAGGCAGGTGAAAGGTGTTTTCCTATTTTGAATATTATATATCACGACATTCGACATATCAACTCTGCTGAACTGGTAACGAGCCGAGAGACTTCAGCATGCACCGTGTGGGAGTATACCGGGTACAGCCCAGTATAATCCTCGCGGCTCTGTTTTGCAGTACCTGTAGCCTTCGAATGTCCACCCCTGATTTACATGATATACGTTATGAAACACAATAGGTAAAGTGGGGTGGGATTATGGTGTTGAACACGAGAAGACGGCTCCAGTGACTTAGATAATTACTAATACGCCTCAAATACCCTACTTTCTACGCTATCTTAAAGCATACATTATTCACATGCTCTGAAAAATTGAGTAGTGAATCCAGGATCCAGTTCCACACCCAAATACTTAGTGTGTTTAAACAAAGCCAGTTGAATAATTTATCTAGTTCTGAGTTCATCATCTCAACCATTCCTTCATAGTCCCTTTCCGATATAATTAATAATGTATCGTCCGCAAATAAACTAACGAATGATTCCTTCTGAATACATCCAATGTCATTCAAATACACAAGAAACAGTACCGGCCCCAACACACTGCCTTGTTGCACACCTATTTGACTTGGGGTTGGACGAGATACCATAGAAAAGAAGTCTTTCTCCGATGCTAGATACCACATTATTCACCTTCGTCACATCGGCGCGATCACTCAAAAAATCACTGATCCAAAGGAGCAGTGTCTCTTCCCCCAGCTTCTGGATTAGTCTTCCTCTGTCGATGGTCTCAAAAGCCCTTTGTAAGTCGATAAACACACTAAGAACATCGTTATCACGTTATCGTTGTCAATTACAGAACGCAACTTTGAACAAACATAATAAGGAGCTGACTCGCACGAATAATTCGATACTTCGAATACTTCGAAACCCTGACTGACCTTCAAAAATTACGCCCTCTTCTTCTAAACACTCGCGGAGTTCACTACACACCACAGATTCCAGAATTTTATCGATCACAGACAATTGATTTATCGGTCGAAATTCAGCAGGCTCGCGTGGATTAGACACTTTCGGCACAGGTACGATAACACTTGTTTTGGGGGTTTTGGGGAGCTTTCCTGTTGTGAGAGAAGTAATTATTGAGATGAAGAAGTGGATAACCTATCCTATAGCGCAAAAAGCTTCCTTTACAAGATGTTCGTTGTATATATTATCAGATGTTGATTTATTCTTCAGATTCACGAATATGTATGTGTTTAAGCTGATGTATATCTAACTGGCAAAATTTCGTTAGTTTTCTTGGGACATCCAATGTTTAATCACAAACATTTGTTTGACCGCTGGTATATTTCTGCAATCTCGGTTATGCTTTTCGAATAAAAGTAGTTGACATTCTCATGAATGTCCCCTACCCTATGTTGAAACTCGATATTCTCAAAGGTATCACAATTCCCTTTTCTGTTTCCGATGAGATCTTTCAAGGTGTTCCACTGGCTTTTTCCGTTCTTGCAACTCTTACAAACTTGTTTCTTTTCGTCTTATAGACATTCCAGTCATACGCCAATCTGGACAAATAAAATCTCTTATAGGCTATGTCCCGTTGTTTGTGCGCTTCTTCCACTGGGTACTGTATTAGACCATATAGGCTCATCAACCAATACGTTTTGTATTGGCGCGATAGCGTTCACTGCTTCAGAGATATATTGGCCACAAACCCGGAATACAAAATATCCACATTCGTAGAAGAATACTTCCACTGCTTACCAAATAGTTCAGTCACTATGAGATCCATGTTTTTCGGACTTTACGCTTGGATATTCTCTCGGTTTTCCTCTTTGAAAAATATGTTTGCAATATACATCCAATAATCATGTGGTCCTGTATTTTAGGGGAAATCTCTGGGAACTTCTATCAAATCATAATCGTTGAAAATCACGGTGGATGACAGGTTGGTCACTCTGGTGGGCTCCTTGAACGCGTTTAGTTGAATGCGTTTATCTGTAGAATCGGAGAATACGGGCGGTGTGGTGTAGTCAGTATCTTTCTTTTTTATTCGGGTGCATGCAAACATCCATTAGATAACTATCAAAAATAATAACACTAAGACCAATCTCAAAATATTTTCGAAAAACTTTTCATTGTCCCCTTACAGCGAGAGTGATAACTAAAATCATAAATTTTATTCACATTCGTATCTATATATATTGGTGTAATGCAATTATTATTTCATTAGGAAGAGGACAACAGATCTGCAAAGAAAAAAAATAGAACAACAAGATGCTACAAAACTAGGAATTATCAAAATATAGCACCAAAGTCAACATCAGTATCCAGAGGGAGAGGTAGAAGGGGGCTATTAAAAAGATCTCCTCTCAAAGCACCTCCACCTGTACTAACCACTGTCACCAGTAACTTTGTTTTCTATAAGGTAAGTTAGCATAATAGTTGAGTCACATTGTTCTACATAATTCATTTCAAGGGAAGCTATATCCAGGTTGGAGATATAGTATCTATGGAAGATGCAGACAATGACATTTACTATGCTCAAGTCCTTGGACTCATGACAGATCAGTATTGTAATAAAAGTGCTGTTATCCAGTGGCTATTGCCATCTACAGAGAGTCCACCTCCTAATGAGGGATTTGATCCACAAACTTATATTATTGGTAGGGTGGATTTTATGAAAAGATGATGGCGGAAGTTAAAAGGATACAGGGTGTCCGTTTTAAGTGATATCACCATAAGTGCTACGAAATCGGTTAAATGAGAGAAAAGTTGCAGTTTTTGATGCTCATTGAAGATCCATTCACTGCGTCGCAAAATGATTTTTAGTTTACGAGATACAGGGTAAATTGTGAAAATGGCCAAAATTAATTTTATTAAATATTTCAAAAACTATCCATTTTCAAGACACATTTTAAAAACTCCATAATTTAAATTTGAAAGTCTTATAATTTTCTCCATCCTACAATATGATGTCTTCAAAAAGTGCTTACGACGTTTCGTATTCGAGTAACCATCATCAACTTAATTTTTTTTAATTCGGACCTGGATTTTGTATCATCATTTTTACCCAAATAGCACAAAGATGTCCCTGGGACATCCTCAGTATATCTGACGGGACGTGGAGTATGTCCCAGGGATATACGGTTTCGGCTAAGGGACGTCTGTAGGACATACCAGGGATATCCGATGTTACTAATCAAAACGTCCCGGGTATATCCGATACAGGACATACCAGGAATATCTGGCCCGGGAACGTCCCGGGTATATCCGATACAGGACATACCAGGAATATCTGGCTCGGGAAGTTCCTGGTATCTGGTATATCCCGTTTATGGTGATTATTAAAAGATTTGTTCCAACCTGCGACAGAATCAGTTTCTTATCAGAATTTTGTGCAGTGTTCTCTTTTTACATCTGCGCAAGTTTCTGAGTGTAAGAATCCGTTTCTGATGGTGGTTGGAACAAACCTAATTAAGCCTCTTGATTTGTTAAAATCTTTCAAGTAAATTCAAAATGCAACCTTAAGGGATATCAACATTATGAATAGAAAAACACATTCTATAAGTATGTAAATAATATTTTAATGGTACAAAACTAAATCTTATGTTTCTAAACTAACCTAACTTAACTTAACTATCTACATTTTTTATTAATTAAATTCAAAAAATTTTTTGGACTCTTTCTTCTCGTTCTTTGGCTCTTTTGAGCCAAGACGCAATGGAGTTTTCGCACTCCTTTGTTGTCTTTGACACACCTGACATTTTATCTGCATCTGAAAATAATACGGGTTTTATGAGTGAGCAGTCAATAAGATAAGTTTCATAAGAATCAAATATGTGTATAGGATGTTTGATTAATATAATAATTATAAAAAACGATACATTTCTAAGAGACAAGATGATTATTACGTTTATAAAATTATCCGAAAAAGTTCAAATTAAGTAATTAGCTATAATTTTTTTATTTATTACAGTTGGGTCCTAGAAGTCTTAAAAAATCGTACTTACCAAGTATTAATTTGGCCAATTTCAATTTTGAAAACTTCTCTTTTTTCTTCAAGCCCAGCCAATTGAACTTATTGTCAATTCTGTTTGAAATCAATAGAGTCAAAGCCCGCTTGACAAATTCATAACTGCATCTGCCGCCGGATCTTGCTACCTCTTTGACCTAGAAGAAAGCATGCTTTTAAATAGATTTTTTATTGAGTCCACAACAAATACAAATATAAGTAAAGTAGGTACTTAGATTTGCAAAAACATTGTTGAAAATAAGTTATTGAAACTATCGGAATCACAAGGGTTAGAAGAACAGTTGGAAATGCTTGAAGAGTTATTCTTGTGTAAAATTTGAGATAATTATATTCGATATTAAATTTCACACAGATCAAAACAACATAAAGAGTGTATCTAACTTTTTATAGTGTCTTTTTGAAATCTGTCACTTTAATGCTTGAAAATTTCTTAAACGATTTTTTTTATATTTTGCAAATTTTCATTTTTATACCTATGAAGAATCGGTATGTTTAATATTAATTAGATATATAACAATAAAAAAAGTCCATAACAAATTGAAAAATATGTACAATTTTTTTCTGTGTGCAATGAACCTGGACAAATCAGATTCTACGCTAGCAGTGCTAGCATCATTAGATGAATGCTGTGAAAATGTGTTACCGGGTTGAAACTCATTGTTAGAACTAGGCAAAGAAAATGACTGTATTTCTGATGTGCTTATTGTCCCTTGCCCTTGGTGACTAAAATTTTCTGGAAAACTTGGTTCCCCACTAACGACGAATGGTTCGTTAATACAGTCCTCTGCTTGGTCTACCGTATTAATACCGTGTGAGGCAAATAATGAATCAATTGGACTTTCAGTTTTTACAGCCTGACATTGCCTTTTTGCCCGCATGTAAAATCTTTTAACGTCCTTAGGCATTATATTATTATTGCAGTGCTTAAAGAGACAATAATAACAGTTCAACACAATTTGTCTTTTAACTTTGATATTAAGGTATTTATTAACCACTATACTTACACAAACCTGATGTATTCACTCGGAATAATAATGTTTTCACACAAATCACCAAAATAACTACAAAACTTCACTAAACATCCAAAAACAAACGCGAGGCGTAGCATCATAAAGCACAAACGGGAAAACAATGGCGGTCGGCCCTCTCGGCCTTCTCGATCGATGTTTGTTTTCGTTCGCGCCTGCGCCGTAGACAGACAACAGAAATAACACGTACGGGGGGTGTACGATAACATATATCCCGAGGATAAACGATAACGTATATCCCGAGTATATACCAGACATATCCCGGGACATGGGACGTGAATAGGATCATCACCGGATATCCTGGGGATATTGTGTGCTATTTGGGTAAAACCTTTCTTCATACTCTTTTCAGTGATGTTCCACACAAATACCATCGACAACTACTCTGTAAAATGACATCATCGCGAATTATCACGTATTCTGAATTCATCATGCTTCAAAATTTAAAAGGCGCAAAAATGTTTAATTTATGTTTTAAACATGAATGAAAATGCTTTGTTTAATTTTTTTTGTTAACTTGAATCATTTAAATATGGTGCTGGATTTTTGTCACTATGAGTGATTTTCTTGAACAATTCTTCATCTCATAAGACGAATCGGTAACAACGGCTGTATAAACTGACCACTACGATCACCTGATTTTACACCAATGGTTTTTTTCCAAATGGTGTTTTATTATAAGTTTAAGGGTGTATTATTTATCGAAGTACACCTCAGAATCTTGATGATAAATCAGAAGACTTTGACGAGTATCTAATAAAATCACTCGAATGTTGGAAAAAGTCCATAAAAAGATTGTTGTCAATTTGCCAAAAGTACAAAGGATTTTTTCTCAATTTCTTGATGATGGATAATTTAGATGGAAACGTAGGAAACTATAATCGAGAAACATAAAATAGGATGCAATAAAACGTTCTTAAGCCCGTTTAGATTTTGAAATATGATAAAAACAGAGTCGTACTGGTGAAAATTCGTGATGATGTCATTTCACAGGGTCGAAACGTCGTCAATGGTATTTGTTCAGTACATCGTTGCAAAGGGTATGATGAAAATGTTTAAAAATGATGATAAAAAATCCAGGTTCGTATTCTGAAATGTTCAACGAAATAAATTTTGGCCATTTTACAATTTATTATTAAAATCACAAAAAACTTTTGGTCATTCGTCATTCTCAAATTTTAGTCTGTGATTCTACGCTCATAAAAAAGCAAATCGCCGTGAGGAGCGATGTTTTCAACCAAATACATTTTTTCTTATTAAAATAAGGGTTCAATTTTGAGTTTTTTTTTGTGTGGTTTGAAATTCGGTGATAACAACATTTCAAAGTTCTCTCAAATTTCTAGGTGCAGGTAGATGATCTTTCACATTATTTCAAGATACCTAATCTTATACATGTTCGAACGGCTCCACATGCGGACCTTTTAGCAGCCATTGCATTACTGGTATATCAACTAATCGAGTACTTTTCTTGACACATGAGATGAAGAGTTATCTCGCATTCACAAGAAACTCAGTCCACCAATATAGCCAAAAGGTGTACCTTGTATTATATTGTAGAAGAAATACTGCCAATAAAGTAATCAGCATTTATAGATCTCGTACGGACAGTGAATGATTATATACAAGCGTCATGGCAGATGCCAGCCCAGAACGTAATAGAGCCAACTTCCAGAGATATAGTAAATGTCACCAGATTCGTTCAAAACCATTCTCTTTTCGGTTTCGGGTTTCCAAATGATTCCTGTGTTGTAATTCAGTCCAGTTGATAAGATTTTTCGTGGAGGATTATCCACTCATGCAGCACGTGGGCACTGGTCTCACTAGCACGGTCTTGGCTTTTTCAGTTGTGGTTTCCACCTCACTGCTGTGGCACTCTTTTTCCTTCTACCAGAATTAGATCTATTTTGTCTTGTGCTTTGGCTAGTGTCGTTACATTTCCCAGCCATTCCAGTACTACTTATCTTTGAATTGATTGATCTAGTGCCCGGATTGTTTCTGGATTGTGGATGATGATTGAGAGTGACTTCCTCGTAGGACTGCTTTTCCTCATGTTCACAATTCCAGCCTATTGTCTTCCCCATCTATTTCCCTTACACCTACAGATACGCCAAACTTTGACCATTTGTTCTACATACCAGATTTGACATTCTTCTTTTTTGAGTCTGGCAATGTGGTTATTCAATTCCACCAATTTTATCCTTCTCGAGGTTCTGTTGAGATTTCTCCTCTTGTCTTTGTTTCTTCTGGCAGACAGACTCCCAGCGTTTTCTAACTCCTTAAACATGGCAATTTGTCTGATTTTGGAAATGACATCATCCTTATTTGATACAAGTCTCTGGACCCCCGCTTTGACTAACCTTAGCTTCATCTGTTAGAAAAAATCTACTGACCAATTTTGATGAATAGGAGTTAAATGTAACGTACGTTCTCTCAATTAATTGAGCAAGGACGCAGTGCCTTGTTTCCTACTGTCCAATCCAGATGAAGAATATATGTATGGATGAAATGAAGGGCATATCAAAATGTATATGAATAATTCTGGTAAAGACGATGTTCAGAAATCACTACTATTTTAGCATTCAATTCTAGAAAAATCTTCTGCTTGAGGGTAAATTGTTTATTAAAATTTTATTAATGGTAGACCGTATTTTAACTTGATTTTTAGAAGTATTAATTATTATTATCAGTGTCTGCTCAGTGACATCCCTTATTTCATTACTTACATTCATTCCTTTTTACCTGGCATGACCTGGAATGTAGTGTTTCCAGATCAATTTATCAAAGTATTCATTTTGGAAATATGCCCCTTCTTAAAACTTCCAATTACTTTCAATAAACACGAATTTTCAAATGAATTACTATCACACACAAAAATGCTTATCAAAGTCTTTTGAAGAACCAAAGGTTTGCATTCAAGTGGTATTTAAAAGTCACTGTCTTCAATGGGCAACACGCAAAGACGATAAACTGCTTTCCTCATTTCTCCATCCCGCACCTTGATTTCCGCCACTCGAACCACATTGTCCTTGCCTGGACATAAACTCACGATGCGGCCTAACTGCCAACATAAACTGGGCAAATTGTCTTCTTTGATTGATAACAAACTTCCAACTTTAAAAAGACTCTTTGCATTTGTGTTCCACTTTACTCGGCTTTGTAACTCGGCTAAATACACTTCTTGCCATCTGGACCAATAGTGCTGTGACATAGCTTGAATTCTTTCCCATTTACTGAGACGGTTCTCTTGCACATTATATTCAGGAATACTAGCCAGAGGACGCCCAATTAGAAAATGTCCTGGAGTCAATGCGCTAATGTTTTTTGGTGATAGGACAGATGGACTGAGAGTTACTCAGTTACTTTCAATTCGTGCTAGAAGAGTGGCAAATTCTTCAAACGTTAAGGTCTTACTACCCATAACTCTTTTAAGATGACTTTTGACGCGTTTTATTCCAGCTTCCCAAAAACCACCAAAATTGGGAGTGTTGACTGGAATAAAATGCCATTTTATTTTGTCATCAACAGAATGATTCGCAACAATTTCATTATTATTGATTACAAAATCGTATATTTTCCTTAATTCATTATTTGTGCCCATATAATTTGTAGCATTGTGAGAAAATATATTTGCCGGATAACCACGCCGCGCGCCTGCTTGTGAAACGAGAAAGAGCTGCCAAAAATGCTTTGGTAGCAAGTGCAGACGTATGTGAAACGATCTTTTAATAAAAATGGACCATCGAAGTCTGTTCCAGCATTTGTGAAAGGTGAACTTTTATTAAACAGGTGGACAGTAACGGGGCTACTGGTAACAAATAAAATAAGACTCTTTTACTTTTATTAAACCTTACCTCAGGCAGTCTTCCCATGATATAATTCGACTCTCTAGATTTAGCTCGAAAACAGTCCATACATGCTCGTACAATATTTTTGCAAGAATTCCTGCCCAAAATCGGCCAATATTTTTCTCGCATCGAACAAAGTAATTCTTGAACAACACAATGTAGCAGCCTAACATGTTCATGTTCATGTCTTAAAACACGTTTGGTAACGTGACTTGGTGACAAAATGATTCGGTTAGATTAGAATTAGTAAGTCTTCCGCTGTTTGGAATGGACTGTATATTTGATTAATTGGTCGTATAAAAACGTGTACGTTTTATAAAATCTGGATCTATTTTCTTCTAACAGTTACAACTCAAACTTAATAGTATGCGTGAATGAATTATTAAAACAATAGATTGTTATCACTATGGTATCGGCTGACAGGAGGACAATGGAACGTTCCCCAGTTGTCTGTTGGTTCCTAACATGCCGCCCGCCTTGAAAAGTTCTTCTTTCAATCTTTGGTTTCGAATGGTAAAGGGCATATTTTAGGAAATGCCCTTCGTACTTCTCCGCTTCTGGTGAGTATGGTCGCTACTCGAGCGACGCCGTCCTTGCCTGGCTGAATCTGTAGAACTCGTCCAAGTATCCACAACAATGGAGGAAGGTTGTCTTCTTTAATAACCACCATTGACCCAATCTTCAACTCGCTTTGATTGTTCTTCCATTTAACTCTTGTTGAAGTTCTAACACATATTCCTTTGACCACCTGGACCAAAATCCTTGTCGAATTTGTTCGACCATTTGAAAACGATTTAGACGATTGATGGGCAACGGAAGAATTTCTGGTTCCGCTACTGAAGTTAATGGTCTTCCAATCCGAACGTGGGCAGGAGTTAAGGGATTGAGATCGTGTGGATCGAATGTTAAGGGAGAAATAGGTCGGGAGTTTAAGACCGCTTCGATTTGTGCAAGCACGGTTGTCATTTCTTCAAAAGTTAAAATCGTTGTACCTACGACTCGTTTTAAGTGATGCTTGGTTGACTTAATACCCGCTTCCCACAATCATCCGAACTGCGGTGAGTGAGCTGGAATAAAGTGCCACTCTATATTTTCGGATGTGCATGAATCAATTATATCTGTTGTATTTTTCTTTGAAAAATGACCAATGGCTCTAAGTTCGTTGTTGGCCCCTACAAAGTTGGTGCCATTGTCAGAATGAATTATTGCTGGTTCCCCGCGTCTTGCGATAAATCGTTTTAATGCCAGCAAAAAAGTATTCGTTGTGAGATCGGACACCAATTCAATGTGAACGGCTTTTATCGTGAAGCATACAAACAGGGCAATATAACATTTGGAAGTTTTGGAACCTCTTCTTTTTCCATCCTTTATAAGGAATGGCCCGCCATAGTCAACACCGACTGTTCTGAACGGAAAATTTGCGTCTAATCTGTTTTTTGGTAAGTTACCGATTATTGGCACTATTGGCCTTGCATTGAATTTGAAACACTTGATACACTCGCGAACTATTGATTTTGCTAAATTTCCACCGGAAACTGGCCATATTGATTCGTGTATAGAACTAAGAAGCAGTTGGGGACCTGCATGTAATAATTTGATGTGTTGTTCTCTAAAAATTAATTTGCAAAGACAGTGTTTAGCTGATATGATAATAGGGTGCTTCTTGTCATAAGAGTATTCCGAATTTTGCTATCGACTGCCGACTCTCAATAGTCCATCAGTATCTAAAAATGGATTCAATGATAAGATTTTGCTATTATTATTTACCGGTTTATTATTCATTAGGGCATGGATTTCATCTTGAAAAGTATCTCTTTGAGCTAAAATCAACAGAAATATATAAGCTTTTTGCAATTCTGGAATTTGTAATGATTGAGTGTCACGTTCACCTGATCTTATACACGAAATGAATCTGAATACAAAACAAGTGGTTCGGATAAGTCGATTAATTGATGAAAAACGATTCATATTTATTATTGGTTCATCGAGTTTTGTAACGAAACACATTGTTTTAGGTCTAAGTTCAGGTAAATTTTGAA
Source organism: Orchestes rusci (assembly GCA_958502075.1). Lineage (NCBI taxonomy): Eukaryota > Metazoa > Arthropoda > Insecta > Coleoptera > Curculionidae > Orchestes > Orchestes rusci. The sequence goes on along the minus strand of OY293303.1, from coordinate 50,098,993 downwards.
CACTTGATATTTTTAAGGGCCAATCGCATTCCTTTCGAGTCAACCATTTTGGTCCATGCCACCACAAATCGCATGATTCAATTTAATTTGGACTTATACCCCGTGACAACAGATCAGCAGGATTATCCTTTGTGGGAACATGACGCCAATTACAATTTTCGGTATGCGATTGTATTTCAGACACGCGATTAGCTATGAAAATTTTTAATAAGTGCGGTTCGGTTTTCAACCAACCCAGCACAATGGTTGAATCTGTCCATAAAGTTAAACTATCAAATTGAATGTTAAGTGCCTCGTTTACGATTTGTACAAGTTTAGTCAGCAGAACTGCTGCGCACAGTTCCAGTTTGGGTATAGTTATGGTTTTTAAAGGTGCGACTTTAGATTTTGCACAAAAAAGTCTAACAGTCACTTGTTCGTTTTGATTAGTACTGCGCAAATAAACACAGGCACCATAAGCTTGCTCTGACGCATCAGAAAACCCATGCAATTGGATAGAAAAGACCAAATGCTGTAATTCATTTCTGTCTTGTTTAAAGAAAACAGGTCCATGTCACCACAAGTCCGACTACATCAGAATAAATGTCGGAACAACCCTGCTCACGAGGTCGCTTGGATTTTTTTCTGATCTTACATGACCACAGTTTTGAGAATCACTCAAAGATCTAATGTCGTTTATTCTATTTGTTACAAACGTTTTGTATGTACACGATTCGCTTTGGATCCAATACAGGGTTATGGTAGAGTTCGTCCTATAATAAATTCTGCCAATCTGCATTTCTATTGTCTCTAGAACCTTTTTTTATCAAGTTTGCTTATAAAACCGCACCACACAATTCCAAACGAGGCAACGAGATTTGCTTTAATGGATCCTCCCTAGATTTGGCACATAACAAATTTGAGACATATAACCCTGAGGACATAGTCATCAGACAAACTACTCAATGAATTACTGAAATACGGAGGAGGAGAACTTGCAGAACAGCTCACCAAACTATAGAATAAGATATTGGAGAATGCAACAACACCTGATGAATGGAAAACCAGCATCATGATACCTCTATTCAAGAAAGGGAATATATCGGATCCGACAAACTACCAGGGAATCTCCCTTCTGAGCACCTCAATGGAACTGTTTACTCGGATACTGGGTCAGCACATCTTGCGTCATACCACAATAAGCAAAGAACAGCAGGGTTTTCGGAAAAATTGTTCTACAGTAGATGCAGTGTTTATGCAGGTAATTGAGAAGGCTATAGAGTTTGATAAACCGCTTACCCATGCTTTATAGATTTAACTAAGGCTTTCGACAGAATAAATCTGAATGATGTTGCGGACGATCTAAAGCACAGAGGAATACACCCAAACATTATAGAGATCTCAGATTAATAAACAAGAACAGATGAAACTACTCATTCATAAAACCTATCCAACGCAGGTGCCAACATCTACTTCCATAAGAGCAATAAGAGGAAACGAATGAGATAGAGGAGTGGGGATGTGAAATAGGATCAACTGATGCTAAGGAGCCCCTCCTCTTGGATATCGATTTTTAGCAGTCCTGTTGAATAGTGGCACAGTGGGACCAAGGCATCAAAAGTTGGCATTATATCAAAATAAATATAAATAAGGCCGTTAGTCTTTAGCAGTCGTTATTTGAGTTTAGGTTACTGATATCAACAAAATCCTGAGAAAACTGAATTGGTATAGCCTTTATTCGAAACTATCATATTAATAAAAAATGAGTGGACATTGCCTTGAAAAAAAAAATCTGAGTATGGCACATTGTCAAAAAAAGTTGAATAAGATTCCATAAAAAAAAATCAGAATCGCAGATGATGTCATACAGCTCCTGTCGTGTTTTGAACATCAATTTTCATCGGCAGTTCATACAATTAACAAGATTGATTGGGTTAATTTGGTTCAAGTTACATAAAAGAAGGGAAAAGACGTTGAACCTTCGCAATAAATCTTATAATGATGCAAAAAGATATGATTTTTTTTCTCCTCGAAAAACAAAGCACACTTTTTAGAGTAGCACAAAAATGTGACATGGATATTGCTGGGTTCACCTTTAAATATTCTTGAGAAAATTGGATATTCAATTTTCATTTCTTCAAATGATATATAATATGTAGCTATCTATTTTCAAAACAATTACCGAATTAAACGTAAAGCTTAAAGTAAGGACAATACTTGAACAAGAATAAGAGTCCGTTCCGAAGAATTGTATCAAAAAATCAGAAAAAAATGACAATTCTTAAGCGATGTACTTAGCTGCCACACTTGCAGCGAATGAAGATGAAAATGTAGCTGCGAGACCTAACTTATTTGTTATTTTAGTATTCTCTGCCATTTTTTAATGTCCGCAGTCCCACTGTCCGCTTACAGCTGATCTCAGGCTGATAATATGAGCGAGGAATGCGACGATGCCAGCTATATTGATGTAATAATTTTAGACGGCGTTTGTGGATAACGAAATCATTTAAAAGGGCAGTGCGCAAATATTCATGATAAGTTCAACAAATTCTATAGGTAACTTGAGAATACCGTGATGTTTTTACAGAGATCTTCGATATATTTCATTTTTTACTGGACTGATCAATTCGAGACATTTTCGAAAATCTACTTATGCTCTTCTCAGCCGTTTTTCCAATAAATGCTCCCCACTATAGTCTTATCATTTCGAATAGGAGCGTCCTGCATTTCATTGATGAAATGTAGCATTGTACAGCGTTCTTTGTTTAATTGGATGTACAGGGTGTTTCCGTATGTTTCGTCTGCAAACTAGATCGCTTATTATGCAAGATAGATAGGGACTTCAAATACAAATTTGGTAGGTATTAACATGAACCGCCAGAAAAAAATTATTTTCTGTTTACCGGGTGCACGAGAAAAGTGTGACAGACACAACTTGCTTTTTTTTAAATGGAACACCCTATCTTTATTTTATTATCAAATAGACATTATTTTCTGATCTCAAAAATAAACAACATGTAGGCATTCCTTCCAGCCGTTTTCAAAATATTTGAGTTTTGAAGTTGGTTTTTTGGTATTGCCAAATTTAGTATCTATGACTACAATGATTGTTTGAACAATGTTTATTAATATTTATCCTTCCAATAATCTAAAACAATGAATATAACAAGTGAATACATTATTATTATTAATTAATTGATATCATAAAATGCAATTATTGAATATACCCGCCATTATTCACAACACATTTTCTTAAATGCATTTTATGATATCAATTTATTGATAATATAATGTATTAACTTGTTTTATTCGTTGTTTTAGATTATTGGAAGGATAAAAACTGATAAATAATGTTCAAACAATTATTGTAGTCATAGATACTTGATTTGGCAATACCAAAAAACCAACTTTAAAACTTAAATATTTTGAAAACGGCTGGAAGGAATGCCTACTTGTTGTATATTTTTGAGATCAGAAAAAAAATGTCTATCTGATTATGAAATAATATATAGGGTGTTCCATTTGAAAAAATGCAAGTTTTCTCTGCCACACTTTTCTCGTGCAACCGGTATACGACAAAATATTTATTTCTGGCGCTTCATGTTAATACCTACCAACTTTGTATTCAAAGTCCCTATCTATCTTGCATAATAAGCGAGTGAGTCTGCAGACGAAATATACGGAAACACCCTGTACATAGCAAGGATAGATATATGATCCAGGATTTAGGCAATTGTATCGAATGGCTTGACCTGGGGGCGTGTTGTTTATAACCGATGATGGCATCACAACAAAACATTTGTAATTCCATCTGTTCTAGTTTATTAATCTGAGATAGAGATGATCAAACAATTGAACACAGGCAATATCACCACAATCAAGACGGGAACGACTACAACCGACGAACTAGAAATCGACTGCGTATGGAAGGTGACTCAAGGGTACAGAATGGGACATAAAATCGTGAGTATCTTGTGCTACGAAGATGATGCAGTGCTGTTTGCGGATAGTGAAAATGGTCTACAGTGGTTGCTTCAGGCAAAGAGGCCCGGAAGCTAAGAATGGAAATATCAACCTTCAAAATAAAAAGAAAGTATGGTGATTGCCGGAGAACCGCGCCGATGTAAGCTAGAGCTTAACAGCAAAATAATTGAACACGTCTCTAAATTCAACTACCTTGGCTCGATGATCTCACCATATGGCAACTTGAAAGAAAGTGTGAGACATGAATAAAGCGGCCAGAAAAGCAGGCGCACTAAGAAGCACAATTTGGAAGACAACCACGAGCAAGGTGAGAATCAACAAGGCATGTTTAAGACCTGTAATGTCATACACGGCGGAAACACGAGTTAACACGGCCGAAACAAAAAGAATGGCACGCACGAACAAGATGAGAATACTCAGGACACTTTCCGGAAATACGCTAAGAGATCAGAGGAGGAGCAGTGAGATCAGAGAAGAATGCCAAACTGAGGATGTAGTAAGGTGGATGCGAACAAGAAGATTCTGGAACGAGCACGTACACGAATGGGAGATAACAGGCTGGCGAAGGTGGTAAGAAATGGAAAACCAGCAACAAAGCGACCGCCAAGAAAAAGGAAAGACAGTTGGAACTCAATATCGCAGGAACGAGATGAGGGGGGTTGAGATTGGGTGTAACAAGCTTTTAGCTTTCGCAAAGAAGAAGAAGAAGACATCGACATCGTATGTAGATACAGTTACCATACGCCTTCCCAGATGCATCGCTAAATCCGTGCAATTCAATTGTGACATATTGCAAAAAGAAAGCTTATCTAGGAATTTCTTTTTACAGATATTTTGAGTTAAGTCATTACAAAGTCCATGCCATTTCTCAATGAAATGTTGAGGCAACTCGTCATCCCAATTTGATTTTAATTTCCAAAGTATTTGCATTAATAGCTTGGCGAAGTATATTACTGGACTGAGCAATCCCAACGGATCAAATATCTGACAAATTAACGACAAGATTTTTTTTTGATCACTTTACCGTTTATTGACTTCAATCAATCGGATCAACTCTATACATGATAATATCCTGGTCTGAATCCCAAAATATTCCAAGTGTTTTACATTGTTCATTTTCTCCTACATTCAAGATATGAACTTCCAAATTTGTATTAATTTCTTTTTAACATTTTTACTATGGAATTAGGAAAGTTTTTGAGTAAATTTTCTTAATTCCAAACCTGCGCTTGTCAAACTTGACGAAATCTCTTTTTGTAAATTTATTTATTCAAATTCCGAATCCGACCCTATTACTAAGTCGTCCGTGTAAAAATCTCTTTGAATAATCTTACCAGCGACAGGAAATTGATTTTTATTTTGATTTGCTACTTCTAATGAACACCTCACAGCCAAATATGGAGAAGACGCAAAACCATATATAACTGGGCTAAGCTGGTGAGTGATCAAATTTTCCTGTGGATTTTCTGTCCAAATTATTTTCCGATACTTCAAATCTTCATCATTCATTAGAAAAAGCCGTTACATTTTGGACACATCACCAGTAAGAACGAATTTATATACTCTAAATCTCAATAAAATCTGGAAAACTTCCTGTTGTAATGTCGGACCTACAAATGTTTGGGAAAATAATGTTTCTAATGAAAGTTTGATGGTTCTAGATGAATTTTGTGAAAACAAGGTTTTCACATATACACCCTGTTCCAGAACTTATGGGCGTGATCCAACTTTCTAATTTCAAATTACAACTCTATTTTTTTGTTTGATTTTTGCATTCTCTGGAAATTTCTGAACATTTTTCATACAGCATACCCTATACCCAAATTCAACCAATAAAAAGATATTAACGTCAGAAATTTGTATTTTTTCGAGCATGTTCGAAAATGTTTGGTATTATTTCGAAACCTTGGAAACGAAGTAGTTGTTTATAGATGTCAACTTGTCAAGAAATATTTCAACATGTTATATTGCGAAGAGGAAAAAGTTGAAATATTCTCGCTATACATACAGGGATTCTACCTCGGATTCTACTAAGTAAATAAAATGAACAATTTCTATTCTGTGAAAACCTTCAAAATATTTAGTTTCTTCCAAGAAGCTTTTTTGAAAATGAATATAACTCCTATTGTTTGAGTGGATTTTGTCATGGTTCTAAGGACTATTCTGTCGTCTTTCAGAATAAATGTCCATAGAATAAAGATTGTTCATTTTAATTAGTAGAATCTAAATTTTAAATATTGTCGGATAAAATTGGGTCACCCTGTAAGTTGTTCAAATCTTTTTTGAGAAGTTGACATCTATTAACAATTACCTCGTTTCCAAGGTTTCCAAATAATACCACACATTTCAAAACATGCTCGAAAAAATAGCAAATTTATGATGTTAATACCTTCTTATCGGTTGGGTTTGGGTATAGGGTGTGCTATATGGAAAATGTTCAGAATTTTCCAGAGAATGCAAAAATCAAATACAAAAACAGGGTTGCGATTTGGAATAAGAAAGTTGGACTACGCATACAAGTTCTGAAACACTGTTTTCACAAAATTAATTTTGAACAATTGAACTTTCATTTGCAACATTTTTTTCTCAAACATCAAATTAAAAAGTTAATGGGGGGTACATTTATCTGTGAGCACCCTGTACATCATTTAGAGACAAGCCTGAAGATGTCTTTGCAGAGGCATCAAAAACGACTCTACATTTTGTTGTTGAGCTCTCCTTTTTCATCACTGCATGAAGGGGCAGAAAAAATCCTTCATCACTATCGTCCTTGGCATCTATTTCCTTCATATGCGCTAAATTTAGATATTCCGACATAAATCCACAATAGTCCTTTTTTAGCTTCAAATCTTCAGTCAACCTTTTCTCAATTGACTCAAATCTATTTTGCGCAATTTCTCTGGAATGTAACTTATTCAAATTATTTTTAAATGGGATTCTCACTACGAATCTTTTTTCAGAGTTTCTGAGAGTAGTTTTTTGAAAATACTTTTCACAATAAACTTCAGACTCAGTCATTGATTTATTTTTATTATTCAGTTCCTCAATTTCCCAAAATGTTTCTATTTTCTCATCGATTGAGGTGGTTAGTAAACAATTATCAATACTATTTAGAAACGATACTTCCATTTTATTTTTATTCTTCACATCGCATTTTCCAGAAACTTAGTAATCAAACTTGGTCTCTTGCAGAGTTGATAAGGTCCTACCACGCCGAATCTGTTCCACTCTCATAATTACCCAAAAGACACTAGATCCTAACAATATGTCAATATCATTCGACACATTGAAGTTGGGATCCGCTAAACATAAATTATTTGGAATGGTAATAGCTTCTTTATTATATGTAATCAGCGGCAACCTATCTGAATTTTTTGGCAAGATCAAACAACTAACGTTAATTATTGTATAATCAATTATCCGTTAATTAATATCAGTGTTCACATGTGAATCAATATTTGTAAATATTTGCCCAATTTCTTCAACCGCGAATCCAATTTTTGAAGTATTCAACTTTAATTTATTGAAGAGAGACAAAGATATAAAATAACTTTGCGATCCGCTGTCTAGTAGTGCACCTGCCAAGACTAAGCCATTTATAATTTTAATAAGAGCCGTTGATAATAAAACATGACCACTTTCGAACGAATACAAATTTGAAGAGCTGGCTCCATCCTGTATTTGGGTTGTGTCGTACTCGATTCGCCGAATGCTACATCGTGCGGCTGCTGAAGCTTGGCAACTAGAATACAGAGGACATGCGCGAGCGTTTGATTCTGAATTCGGAGATTTATTATTATTGAAATAAGAATCGTTGTGTAATATTGTGATATTAAACATAATTTTAATTGCTTTAGCGCGGCTATATAAGAAAGAATCACACTTGAAGATGCGATGCTATGATTCTGTTATGTATTGTTCTTTCTTGATTGAGGTGCTCATAATGAATGTCTTTGCTCGTGGTATTCGTATACTAAATCACATATGGTTATTACAGTTTATCAAATGACAAGCAAGAACAGAAGAGAACGATTTCTGGTTGAACAGCGTATTTATCAAACCCTTCCAGTCATCACGCATGCTCTGAGTATTAAGCAATGTTTCCATACTCAACACCCCCTTTTTGAAATACATACAGTCCGTTTCACGAGGGTTCATACTCACGTCATAGATGACGTCATTACTTGAAAAAAAACGTATGTCGTAGCTAATTCATATAGTTTCAAGAGCGTTCAAATTTTGTATTGAAGCCGAACTAGTATGTTCCAAAACGATCTCCAGAACACGTTCAGATTTGTTTTCCATTTAGATTTTGGATTCAGGCTGGTCATCCATTGGAAGCGTAGTCGCGTGTATATCCGCCATCCGGATGCGAACGATCGTTAGACTAGGCAGCTTACAGCGTGCACTGCTTGTGACTCTACCATTAGACTCAACCCTATTCCAGTTCGCTTCTGTTTGTGCATTAAGAAAATCATGTAGAATGAAATTCCAAGATATGTAGTTTTTGAAAAATCCTCACATGGAGGGATTGCAAGCTCGAGAAAGTGAAAAAATACATTCATCCATACATTCGTCCAGTAGAAATATCATTATTGAAAAAAAAATTGCTGAGGAGCTGATCTTTTTGGGGGATACATTCGCCACAATTGTGTGTTTTTGCAAAGGGTTTTTTTCTATTTATAATAGTTCACAAAACGGACTTCTCTTAGTATACTGATAAGCAATCGTTGCTATATAGACACGTTTGAATAAAAAACTAAGAAAGCACCATTATTGCAAAAACCCTCAATAGTCGAGTTTTATTCTTATCAGTAGACGTCCCCCATCACTGGATGAACATCAACCCACGAGAAATCAGCTAGTCAGCATTTTTTTTTATGAATTATTAGGTAAACGAAATTTAATACATCAGTTTGGTGACCAAAAGTAGATTAACAGCCAAAAACTTGATAACACTTTGATCCTGCAACAGTTATCAAAGATGTAATGGTGCATTAAAGAACTCCATTTGTCAGTTCACTAAACCAGCGATTCTTTTCGATTTTCATAGGGTACAGAAATTTTCCCTTTCGGATGGTGCTAACCAATTTTTCCAGAACTTACACATTTTTTTTGTAACGTGAACAAAGAGACCTAGACAATATTTTGAATAAAATCACCATGACCGATCAAATGACAGATTGTTTGAACCATTTTAATGCACCAATAATTTTTTGATAACTGAAGCAGGATGACTTTGTAAAGCTTATTAGCTTAATAAACGATTATCATATTATATTATATTATAATATCAAAGTTCTATCAAATTTTAGGCATGTGCTGTTTATCCGACCGTGAGTGTATATTTTGATTCTACAGAGTGTATGTATTTTTCCAAGTTTTATGATAGTGTCAAAAAGAACAAAGCATCAGACTATTGTGTGCTTTGAAAATGCGGAGTAAAGGATTTTCCTTGTAATTTGCAAACCGCCTTAATAGCCGTTATTTTGAGTTATAAAAAAATGATAAATTATCAATAATTTTTTTATACCTAACTCATGAAATAACGGCCATTTGAGGGGGAGTGAAAAATGGAAACATTTTTCAGATCAGTTATCAACTGCAAGACATCACTTCCTGCCCAATCATAAGGTGATAAATAAGTCACATTCCAAACAAGTACCAGCGGAACATAGATGAGGAGACTGAAATCATGAACACGAACTGAATATAAACTAAAATAATGTCAAATTCTGCCTGCCCAAAATATTCATTCAATAACAATACTAGCCCTTTTTTTCTTTTCTCAACAACGCATGACTGCTCCAATAATCCATCTATCTTTCTGATCTCTGGACTGCAATTGACGTGGATGCCTTGAAGTCCTCATCAATTCTGATTCCATGAGATCTGATCTTTTAAGAGTTGTAATTTCAATTCAAAGGGCATCAGATACTCTCTACAAAAGTTCAGGAGATGGAATAGGAAATGAATAGGTACAAAGAACTAGTTTTATGAAATTACTCACCTCCAAAACTGCCTCAAGTGGTAAAAAAGGTTTTTCAGCATCTCCATCCTTTGTAAAGTAGACCACAAGCTTTTTTATCGTATTTTGTTCACATTCTGAATACCGACAAGGTATTTTATACAACAAAACTGTGACATTGGAGAAGTTAACTGACTTGTGTTTTGACAACAACATTGTTTTGATTAATTACTCGATCACATAACCAAATTTTAGGTTATTATTATTCAGAGATGATAGAAATCAGCTGTTGCTCGGCGGCCATTTTGGATTCTAGTAACGACCGATGTTTATTACGTCATTAATTCTGTTTCAGTCTGTTTTTAGACCTCTCCATGAGTTAGAAAAGGAGAGACAATCAATGACGTGAGTACAAACCCTCGTGAAACGGACTATAGTTTTACTAATTTATACAATAGTGACCCACAAGAAACATAACTATTGCTATCTTCGTGAAGACATAAATAGTCTTGAAGATATGGCGGTGGTCTTCTGGATCTTCTACGAGTTGATGTGTGTGTACTGCCTTCGGTCCTTTTTTTGGGTTTTTTTTTGTTGACGTAGTTGGTTCAGGGCTCCGGCTTGAGTCCTTAGTCTTGAACCTGTTAAAAACATTGTTCGCGTTAGTACAATCGTTTGATAAATCTTGAGATGGTGGTGTTTTGTCACACACATCTTCGTCACTTCTGTCCTCGCAACTTTCCACTTGCTTGTCAGCTTCGTTACACTCATTGTCCAAGTCCACTGTGTCATTTTTCTCACGCACTTCCTTGGATCGCGTGGTTGTCGTTTCTTCTTCATTTGCGTCGTCGTCTGGTAGTTCGTATGCTATCTTGTCTGCTTGATGTCGCCACACGGTGTCTTCACTAGCTGTGGTATATGATGGGGTTCTCTGGAATGTATTATATAACCTATGAATTTGATTGGCTTGTCTTTTCTATGATCTTGATTCCACTTGAGTCAGGTAAGTGGTTTTCCCAATTCTCTTGATGATTTCGCCTTTTTTTCACGTAGGCTTGTTCGGCACCTTGAAATCCTTCACCATCACTTCCTCCCCCTCTGCGAATTCTCTGGACCTTCCTCCAAAGTTTCTCGCTTGACTTTCTTGACAGATTTTTATATTTCTTGCCACCTCAGTTGCTGGTCCATCTGCAATGTTCTTAAGAAGATCGAACCTGGTCCTCAATGTTCGACCAAACATAACTTCGGCTGGTGACTTTTTCGTTGAAGAAAGTTCAGAAATCCTGTGATGGAAAAGAAACTTTGACACAATGGTGGAAGGATCTTCACCTCGGTTCCTGGGATCAGCCATAGAAGTCTTGAATTTTTGTTTGAAAGATCGAACCATGTTTTCGGCCTGTCCATTGCTCTGAGGATGGTAGGTTGGTGTCGTTACGTTTTAAATATCATTTCTTCTGAAAAACAGTTCCAATTTCTTCGCTACAAATCTTGTTCCGTTGTCTGTCACGACTACCCTAGGTATTCCAAATCTAGCCAAACACTCTCTAAACCTGCTTTCTGTTTCGGAAGACTTTAATGATTTACAAGCGAAAATTTCGGGAGATTTGCTGTATGAGTCGATAACTATCAAAACAGTAAGTAATCTGGCGTCCAAGGAGTCAATTCAGATTTCGGGGGGTTTACACGATGATTGAGGCATACATTGCACGACCTCTACATTTCCTCCAGCTTCCTGTCGATGCCGGGAAACCATAAATATCCTCGCGCTATGGATTTGATTTTCACAATCCCTAGATGCGCCGAGGAGTGCAACTCATCCAGTTGCTGCTGCTGCTGCAATTTCTCGATGCCCCCGTAAAATGACATCCTGGTCTACGTACAGAACCTGTCGTTTCTGGAAAAAGGGTTTAAGCTCTTCGGTAATCCGACTTGGCCACTTGTCAGTCAACAAGTATCGCTTCACAAGCTTCAGTGTCCTATCATTTCCAGTTTCAGCTCTAATAGCATCATTATCAATTGGCCATTCGTCATGCTTTGTGACAAAATCAATGTACTCACCCCTTTCATCATTTTCTCGGTGGGTATCTTCAACTTTCAAAGGAGCTCTGGACAAGTAATCAGCCATGATATTATTCTTGCCCTTGAAGTGCTCTACTCTATAATTGAATCCTGAGCGGTATAGCGCGATTCTCTGCAGTCTGCTGGCGTATGTGGTTGGTATTCGCTTGTGTTCCCCAAATATCGTGGTGAGTGGTTTATGGTCTGTTCGCAAAACAAACTTGCTGCCTAACAGGTACTGCTCAAATTTCTTTACTCCATAGTGGATCGCCAGGCTCTCCTTCATCATCGTCGAATAATTCTTCTCCGCTGGTATCAAGGTACGTGATGCGCAAGCTATGGGTCTCTCTGCTCCATGTGGCACTCGGTGCAATCAATTTTATCAAGGTATTCATTTTGAACATTTTCAACTTCAATATATGTATGTATTCGATCATGTGTTCCTTTTTCATGGCAATTTTCTGTATTCATCTATTTTTCAGTGGAAAGTATGAGCTGAATGGTGTGCTAGCCAAACTGTTTCCATAACATCAATGTGCGGTGGCTGGTCCGTCTTAATCAGAAGGGATAATTTACTGATATTATCTGAAGCAGGTATATTATTGCCCCTCGTCCGTAGCTGCCTTAACCAAGGCTTAAAGAAATCAGAAATCTACACTAGGCGCGATCTATAATACCTTTGTAACCACCAAATAATGTAAACAAATCTGTCTATTTTATTCATATTCTAAGGTCTAGTCGCTAGCCTCGTCACTTGTCTCGAACATCGTCGCTGCACTATGTTCGCTGCACTATGTTTGTAGGTACAGTGAAAAGCATTTGAATTCGCACACAATATTTTAAACAACCCTCGTAAAATGCAAAACTTTGTCATAGTAACACATCACTTTTGTCAAAATGACAAGTCATAAGTAAACAAAAAAGCAGGTTTTTGGTTTTGGAATTGATTATTTCAGCTTAGTTCAATTAATCCTGATACAACAAGATGCATGGTTTCTCAAATATATTATCCAGTGATGCGAAGGGCGAAGGACAATTGAATTATTGGCTAGTATGTAAGATATTTATGTAGAAAACAATATACAGGGCTTTTCACTTAAAACTCCCCACGTCAATATCTCGGAAACGAATAGGAATATTTCATTTCTGTAAAAAGTAGTCAATGTATGGGGTCGAGTAGTTATTTTTCACAGTTAAAAAAATTCGACGCCTACCAAGAGTAAAGCGTCGCGACGCATCGAAAATATTAATCGATTGCAGGGACTTTGAAATTACGCGCATGCTGAAGTACATGTTATTTATAAACTTTTTTGTTATTCAGTCGAACTCATTTATTCTACACAGTTTTGAGATATACAGTGTGTCCAAGATAAGGATGTCTATCATGGGGATCTTGAAAACCGTGAGAGATACAAGGTCGGTTAAATGGAGGCAAAGTTGCGTATTTTGATGCTTAACAAAATGCCGTTTTAAAAGCCAAGAAATTCCGACTAAGTCCGAAATTATCCGAAAAAAACCTTAATTTTTCAAAATTGTTTTCATTTTTTTTGACCACATTTGAAGAGATATTTTGAAATGAATGGAACTTCTTCATTGCCACTTTTTGCCCTTTACAAGATACCCTTATTAAATTGAAGAACTGACGTTTCGTCTATGAGCAGCCATCATCAACTTTGTTTTTTTAAATACGGTCCTGGATTTTTTATTACGGATTTTAAGAGCCTCTTATGTTCCTAAACCAACGAGGTATCGCACTAATCAAAAAAGAGGTGGTTGTTTTTAATCCTATTAAAAATGTATTTTTTGTCTCTCTCTAACACATGATTTCTTATGGAAAAATCCATCAACATAATTTTTTTGAATAATTGCGATACATTGTTGATTTAGGAACAAAAGAGACCCTCAAAATCCGTCATAAAAAATCCAGGACCGTATTTAAAAAAACAAAGTTGATGATGGCTGCTCATAGACGAAACGTCAGTTCTTCAATTTAATAAGGGTATCTTGTAAAGGGCAAAAAGTGGCAATGAAGAAGTTCCATTCATTTCAAAATATCTCTTCAAATGTGGTCAAAAAAAAATGAAAACAATTTTGAAAAATTTAGGTTTTTTTCGGATAATTTCGGACTTAGTCGGAATTTCTTGGCTTTTAAAACGGCATTTTGTTAAGCATCAAAATACGCAACTTTGCCTCCATTTAACCGACCTTGTATCTCTCACGGTTTTCAAGATCCCCATGATAGACATCCTTATCTTGGACACACTGTATATCTCAAAACTGTGTAGAATAAATGAGTTCGACTGAATAACAAAAAAGTTTATAAATAACATGTACTTTAGCATGCGCGTAATTTCAAAGTCCCTGCAATCGATTAATATGTTCGATGCGTCGCGACGCTTTACTCTTGGTAGGCGTCGAATTTTTTTAACTGTGAAAAATAACTACTCGACCCCATACATTGACTACTTTTTACAGAAATGAAATATTCCTATTCGTTTCCGAGATATTGACGTGGGGAGTTTTAAGTGAAAAGCCCTGTATAAGAAGGTATTAAAAAATACAATAATTGCATCTCTTTTATATCAGATTACTAAATATATATCACCTCAAAGAAATCCCAGCGCAGATACTACATAATACTCACCGTAGTGGCTTGATAGTTTTTGTTATTCATGGTTTGAAATCAAAAATCGTCGAAGTAAACAAACGACACGTGATCAGAGACAGTGAAACGATCTAGCAGATCACATGTGTGTTGGTTTATTTCACCTATGCATATTACGAGGGTTGTCAAAAAATAACTGTGTGTGCGAATTAATATGTTTTCCACTGTACCTTTCTCATCCGATGCCCTCAAGAGTGACATTTTTTTATGAAAGTTAAGGTCTGTGATCAGATTGTATCTTTGGATGGTACCTATTCTAAACACAGATTCTCTCATCATTACTGTTAACCTCTCATGTTAAGGTATTATTGCAGATGATGACAGCAGTACTAGCACAACATCGCGATAAATCTTGTGATAAATCTTCTCACTTGTAATTACATGACAGTTCTCCCAGTTTGATCATTTTATCAACATGAATACGTACTTTCTAGGGCCCGCTGAAGATCTTCCTAGAAGCCTAGAATTTATGGAATTTGTGATGCATGCGCCCTCCGATTACTACATGTTTAACAAAACCCCTCATAGTACAGTTGTGCCCTTATCTAGGTCTAGACATATTTGGACCAGTATGAAACCAGTTCAACAATAGTTGATTTGTTATTTATAATCATGCGGATATGACAAACCATTTCCGTCTAGATTTCTAGTTTTCAATTTTAATGTAATTTGGTAATTTTTATAGGCAAACTTTCCAGTTGTAATTGAGATACACATAGTTTGAAGATTTTAATACCATATAATAATTTTAATACAATAAAATAAATTCGATCCTATTTTGTGAATTTAATTTCTGTCATCCGCTAGCTTTTTTCATTGATGATAAATTGAACTGAATAACTACTGATTACTGAATTCCAGGCGTTATGAGTTTTCGGGTTATTGACTCTGCCACAGCAGCATAGAAAAGTGAACATAGTCTTTTTCCTATGCACAGCAGCCTCTGATGGGCTTATTGCATTTGTGCCTGTCTTTCTGTCGAGGAGCTGTACTGTTTGAATCTAGGAGCTTAATACATAAGGAGCATAGGTAAAAAATAAATATAAGGGGTCACTACTGAACGTCTATCTGTCAAGAAAAAACGGAGCCGAGGGGTGTGGCTTAAGATGATGTAGAACCAATGATTTTCCAACAACTAGATATAGCCCGACGTCTCTTTGTTTGTCACATGTTTATACATTGAGGGGAGAGAGAAATTCTTGAAAGAATTCTTGGAAGTTTGCCAAATTGCAAATGGCTACCTTGTACTCAAGGTATTTTTATTCTGATCAAAAATACTCTATATAATATGAGTGCATTTCCGGTAGTTACCAATTATATAATATGTAAATTTTTAGATCACTATAGTGATAATAAAACATTATCAATGAGACCCATATTTTTCCATAAACCTTAGTTACTAATGTGGACACGATGCAACGAAATACATCTGGCAACACGACACAAATGCCTATTTGAGATCAACGACCAATCACAGCTGATAGTCATTTTAACCAATCATAGCCTGTAGCTCCTTGAAACACTGTTGTCGGCATGTTCAAAATTCAATATTTTTGAAGGCCGAACAGCTGATTCATGTAAACAAAACTTATCAATATTATCAATAATCAGTAAATTATAACTGTCCTATAACACCAACGATATTGAAACAAATAAAAAATCAAAACATATCCTCGTTAATACACTGGTTAATCCCTTTTGATAAAAAGTGAAAATTCTGAGTGCTTTTTATTTGTAACAAGGCAACGTTGAACGAATTCAATGGACGAGATGTAAATAATAACATGTTTATTATAGTGACAAACAATTTGCCCGGAATCTAGGGTGTACGCTAGTTCTAGTGGGTTCTATGTTCTAAGTGTAGAACTATCATGTTTCATGGTCCGGACTAGATAAAATTGCAACTTACAAGGGGATGAAAGGAGTTATTATTAAAGCTTCTAGAGATGATGAAAAAATGATTAAACCACTAAAATGGATTGTGCTATGAACAATGGCTTTTGTAGTGGTTAAAGAATGGTTGCCTTGTATCTACATTTACGAATTAAGAGTATGGGAATACAAAATAGACAGAAAATCTTAATAGAAAATGATTAAAGGCTATGGAGGAAGAACAAATTTGACTCTAATGGTTTGTTGAAGGATTTATCGTGAAAATTATTACATTAGGTAGATAAGTAAAGGTTGTTTTTTTTTCAGAGGTATAGAACTTCAAAATTTTAAATGAAATAAAACCCAAGAAAGTTATGTTGATGCCCATGGTTTTGGCTTTATTGTAAAGATAATGTTATGCCATTTGTGCTTAAATGTGACTTGGGGCATAAAAGGGCCCCGCGGCTGGCCCGGATTCCGGATAAAGCGCAATGGAAAGTCAATTTTCTACCACTGTTTTCGGCATTTTTCTCCACGGTCGTGTGATATCTCACCCATGGACTATTTTCTGTGGGGATAAGTGAAGTCGGTAGTCTATTCTGATAAATAAACGACGTTGGATCGGCTGGAAGCGAACATTTGCTCCGTTATGGTCTATGTTGTTGGAAAAAGTGGTGAAAATGGCCTCACAGATTCCGCTTTATACAGACCAGACCATACCGGCGCCCATATGCCTCAAATCACATTTAAGCACAAATGGCATAAAATTATCTTTACAATAAAGCCAAAACCATGGACGTTAACATAACATTCTTGGGTTTTATCTCATTTTAAAGTTCTATAGGTAATAAAAAACCCATTACTTCATGAAAGTTTATTATTGATTCAAAACTTTGTTGAATAATTAGATGGAAAGTTTTATAATAATCATTAACACTGTTAAATATTATCCACTGAAGGAAATCTACAAATAAAATCACATAATATATGATTAATTATTTCAGCTTTCTAGAATGCTAGTTTTCTTTGAAAAATTCAGTCAGACATAGGTGCAAAAAAATTTGAAATTTTCTTTATTCAGTTCATATTACAACAAGATGGCCTATCATTGTCCTCTAAATAAAACAATCTTATTATTAAAATGTCGAATACTCTCAAATTTTTTTATACGATTTTTACAAATGTAATACAATCGAAGATTCGTATATTTCGTCACAATTGCTTTGATCAATAACACTCTATGATTTTCAATAGGAGACTGATTAAAACTGTGACTTATAAGGTTTGAAAATAAATTTTTATAAAAAAACTCCTTCAGTACACAAGTAATTACTTTTTCGATAGGTACTAAATCACGAACAGTCTATATCATACTTTTCTTTATAGCTTTTTCTGCTTTGATACAAATATCTATGACATGATGTCCCTTGAGGGATAGTTCAAACCACCTCTGTTTTTTAGATTTATAAATGAAAATAAATATAAATCATTATTTTCTGCAATGAATGCATTATTGCATTCCTCACAAAGAATTTTCTTTTTCAAATTTTCAACCACATAACCTGCAATGTATGCAATAATGTATTTGGGAAACTCTGACATCGAGTCTTGAAGATAGTCGTGATCCTGTAGTATGATGTCCAGTTCCTGAGATGCGGGGCTGATGGCATCGAAATTCCCGTCAAGATTTTCACTTACACCAAAAACAGTATGTGCAATGGTTGTTTTATTTATCCTTGTTACTGGATTGCATTTTAATATTTGTAAGTCCTCAAGCGGAATGCAGTTCGCCGTGAAAATGTTCTGCAATTCCACATGCATCAATATTTTTTTATAGGCAGACTGGAACTGTCTTTCACTTGGATTGTTATTGCAACCACCCTGCGCTCGAATGGAAGCAAAAAATAGCTGTGAATGGTCTTGACTCACTTTATAGAGAGGTGAAAACTGCAATTTTCCAGAAGATAATAATCTTCTATATAGAACCTTCAGACTACTGATACAGATTCTCATTATTCCTAAAAATCCTGTGATGAATATATCAGTAATCTAAAAACCAATGTTGGTGGCACATTACTGCTAGATACTGACGTACAAGTATCTAGCAGTAATGTGCCACCAACATTGGTTTTTAGATTACTGATATATTCATCAGCCGCATTCAAAAATTTGAGAGTTTCTTGAAACGTCTTTTCACTGATGGGCTTCTTATATCCATACTGAACCAAATTTCTTGAATTGAGGATATCGAAGAGATTGTTCATGATAATTATTGCGCGTACAGTAGCATCTACTCCAGCAAATTCTCTGATTTTCAATTCCTTATCACAAAAAGTCAGAGATGCAGCAACACTATCACTGAATATTTGTGTAGCAAGTCTAACTTTCATCTTCTGTTTGTAAAAAAACACATGTTTCGAACGAAGTTTGTTTGCTAGATGGAATTTCTCCTTTTCCTGCAATTTGTGTAGTTCTTTAAGATAGTGCAGCGAAACTTATCCATTTTTGTCATCCACAAAAGATGCTTTTTCACCCAATACATTTCTGACTAACTTAATCATGTGTGAAGGGTCTAAGAAAAAGATCACATCTTCGTCACTACAGGGATGTTTGAAGCTGGTTTTCAAGTTCCTGTGATCAAGGTTGCAGCCCAATAATTTTGCCATTCTCAGATTAGCAGGAAGACCGTCGCATGTCAAGGTTACTACTTCCACCCCAACATTGTGACATTTTTGCAAACATTGTGATACCAATCCTTGCATTTGATCTCCTGATATGCCAGCAATCAAAAAATAACCCACAGGAATCTTCCAACTTCCATTGATGCAATTCAGAAGAAACACCAAATCACCCTTAGCAAGACTGAGCTCTCTTGTCCCAGTTCCCATGTCGACGTAACCATAGGCCCTCTGTTGTGATGGCATCCATTCTCCATATTGACGGATTGAGATTTCGTCTATTAGAAGACTACAATATATTGGCTTTCCTCCTGAAGCTTTCAAACGCAAGGCTTCTAACGCTTCACTAGTGAAGCCTGGGTTCCATCTATACTCTGATACCATCTGCTCAGTGTCCTTGTATGTGGCAGACAGGATTTGAATTGCCTTCTTACAAAGTTGTAGGCGGCAGGAGAATAATAATGCAAATGTCAGTGCAAAAGCTTTTAGACCCTCTGAGTATTGCTTTGGTAAGGCTTGTCCATCAGCTTTTTTTAATTGCCTCAAGTGCAATTCTTGAGGTCCTCCAAGTTTAGAAAGTATGTCTAAATACTCCTCTTGCATAAGTTTTTTCTTACGTAATTCTGCTATGATCGACTTCATACTTTAAATCTTTCTCTCTCGTCGATATAAGTTTTTACGTGAAGACGTCAATTTTATTTTGCTTCTTCTGCTGACAAGAAGTGAGTTTTTCCTGACATTGAGTGACATTGCTATTTGATTTGTACTAGCCAACAGTTCCTTTTCTCCATGACTAGCAGATGCACTGGTACTGGACAATGGTGCTGCACATGGTGTTTTGTGCAGAGACATAACTGTGGTTTCAGGTACTGGGATTATTTTTTGCAGACCCTCATCCGTTGGAAGCTGTTTTTTTTTTTATCAGTTCAAGAAGAAAATGCATTAGAGATTAGATGAGTCATTGTTACAACCATATATTTTTTTTGATACTCGTATGAAAATGTTGATTTATCATCTATACAGGGTATCTCACGGTGACCGTCCATTAGAATATCTCGGGAAATAAAGCGACTGGAACTGTGAAAATCTGTATAGTGAGATTTTCAAGGATGCTCTTTCCAAATGAATTAATAACTACGTTGTGGGACTCCGGTTATGCCGGAGGTAGGTGTCAACTCTTTTGTTTTAAATAGAACACCCTATATATTATTACGTTTTTGGATTCTACCTAAAATTCTAGGCAGATTTGATGTAACATATCCTATACCTAAATATACGAGTTTTGGAGATATTTGAGTTTTTATGTAAAAAAGTCACTTATAGGCTAGTATTAAGCATAGAAAATAAAAGTAAGTTTGTATAACATTGTCCATTTCAAAAATTTAAAAAAAAAATGGAAAGGAAAAGACAATTTTATACAAACTCACCTTTATTTTAAATGCTAAATACTATACAGGGTGTCCCAGCAAGGGTGGCCACCGGCCATATCTCGGTAACTACTGGACCTAAAAGTTCAGGAAAAAAAAATATGATCACTAAAGTGGCCACGAGAAAATGCTGGAAAATATTTTTAACTTCGAAATTTTGCCGCTAGGGGGCGCAATCAAAGCTTAAATATTAAAATTCGGAATTTCTCCGGAAATTCTCAGATTGAGGTATATCTTTATCAACATGGTTAGAAAACCTAGACAATTTCACGTCTTTTTGGTACAGGGCTCATTGGCGTACCGATCTTCGTGTGAGTAGGGGAAGGTAGTGAAAGTGTAATTGTTCAAGTGACTGTAAATTATAAACGAATTGTCCGATTTTGTTGCGTATAGGCTTGTTTGGAAGATAAATGTGAGTACTTTCGTATATCGTATCCAGTGATGCGTGATTGTCTCCAGAAAAGTTGCTAGAAGGGATAACTTGAATTAAAAACAGTGTTTTTCATTTTACCGCAAAAATTTAAATGGTATGGTATAATTCTGATAATAATAACTAGTCCAAATTAATGTAAAATTTAATGTTTTAAGGTTTTTAAGGTTTTTTTTTTTTTTTTTTCTTTTTTTTTTTTTTAAGGTTTTTTCTTGTAAATTTAATCTTTATTTCGATTCTGTTATCAGAATTATACCGTACCATTTAAATTTTTGCGGTGAAACGAAAATAACAGTTTTTAATTCAAATTACGCCTTCTAGCAACTTTTCTGGAGACAATCACGCATCACTGGATACGATATACGAAAGTACTCACATTTATCTTCCGAACAAGCCTATACGCAACAAAATCGGACAAGTCGTTTATAAGTTACAGCCACTTGAACAATTACACTTTCACTACCTTCCCCTACTCACACGAAGATCGGTACGCCAATGAGCCCTGTACCAAAAAGACGTAAAATTGTCTAGGTTTTCTAACCATGTTGATAAAGATATACCTCAATCTGAGAATTTCCGGAGAAATTTCGAATTTTAATATTTAAGCTATGATTGCGCCCCCTAGCGGCAAAATTTCGAAGTTAAAAATATTTTCCAGCATTTTCTCGTGGCCACTTTAGTGATCATATTTTTTTTCCTGAACTTTTAGGTCCAGTAGTTTCCGAGATATGGCCGGTGGCCACCCTTGCTGGGACACCCTGTACAATGATAAAATGTGGGTGTTTCCGGTTGAAAAAAATCATGTTTGGTTTTCTCGATTTCATTTTTGATCTCATTTTTTGACTACCCTGTATTATTATTTATAGTGATCAAAATATTGTAAAAATGTTTCATAAAAGGTCTTCTGCAACAAGAAGTCCAACACAAATTAAATGATAAAGGTTTTCTTATTGGTAAAATTCACACTTAAATTGAAGCCTATAAACATAATTTTTTGCATAAAAACACAGATATTTCAAAACGTCGTATTTTTAGAGGTATGTGATACATCAAATCTGCCTAGAATTGCAAGTGGAATCCAAAAATTTAAAAATATATAGGGTATTATATTCAAAATAAGCGAATTGACACCTACTTCCAGTTTAACCGGAAGTCGCGCAACGTCACCATCATTTCATTTGAAGAGAGCATATTTGAAAATCTTACCATACAAATCTTGACAATTCCAATCGTCTTATTTCCCGATATATTCTAATGGACGGTCACCGTGAGACACCCTATATACCTCCGAGGCGCCTCGGATTATGGGAAATACTAAAATAATACGTTCAGACTTTTTTTTTAATATTGACGCCCCATTCTTTTTGTATTTGACATTTTTGTGAAAAGTATCGAGTAACTACAAAATCTTCATGGTGTTGAATGACTTTTTAAAAAATATATATATATACAGGGTGTCTCAAGAAGTCTGGGTGTGGTCCAACTTTCTCATTTCAAATGAGCACCCTACTTTTTTAATCGATTTTTAGATTCCTCTTGACATTCATACAGCATATTACTCTATACATATAGATATGTACCTTGTAAAGTGGTCTGGTTGATGGCGTGATTGTTGTGATGTATATACCTTGATTTTAGGTGTACAGTGTAGGTGCTTTATAGAAAATGTTTAGAATTTCAAGAGTTTAAAAATCGCTAAAAAAAATAACCATGAAACTTCTGTATTCAACTATTCACCACTTTTCTCAAAAATGTCTAATAAAAAAGATAAAAAAGTTGTGATATGAAAAAAGCCGGTACCTAGATAATATTATACCCGGCGGTACCTAATACTCAATCACAGTGTTTTGCATAGAACACTATGTTTGGTAGGAGTCCAGTTTCCCCTATCTACGAAGCCAATCCAAACCGCCACTAAATTTGGACCTTTGGGAAATCTGCAGTAGTTTGAATGGTAACAAATACATATTTTATCTATACAGTTGAACCTCAATTATCCGTACTTGACGGGACCGGGGATAAATGAAAAGCAAGGATGATCTTATTTATTGAATATTATAATATACAGTGTGTCCAGAATAAAATGATGTACATGGGGATATTGGAAACGGTAAGAGATAGTCGCGTATTTGTATGCCCAAAAATATTCTACTTTTGTTTTATTTTAAATCGATACCCTAATCTAGGTACAGAGTGAAAAAGAAAAATATCCATTTTTGAAAAACCACAATATTTTGCTTATTATAAAAGCTAACATTCTCAAATTTTTAGGATGGGTAAGACGATACGACGATTCTAAAAACGGCATCAAAAAAATTGTGGGCCTACTATGTTGCGTCCGACAGGGGTCAACTTTTGTTTTTCTTATGGGCGCCATATTGAATTTTTCCATTTTTTAAATTCGCTTTAAAATGCTTTTTAAAAATATGACTTCCATATAAAAACAGACTTGACCTTGGCTGGACGCAAGATAGTAGGCCTACAATTTTTTTGATGCTGTTTTCAGAATCGTCGTATCTTCTTTCCCATATCCTGAAAATTTGAAAGTGCTAGCTTTTATAATAAGCAAAATATTGTGTTTTTTTAAAAATGTACATTTTCCTTTTTCACCCTGTATCTACATCACAGTATCGATTCGAAATAAAACAAAGGTGAAACATTTTTGGGCATACAAATACGGTAATTTTTTTCCAATTAAGCAACGTCGTATCTCTTAACGTTTCCAATATTTCCATCTAGTGCCATGTACATCATTTTATTCTGGACACACTGTTTGTATACCAAGGAGTTTGTTTAAGTTCCTGGATATACAGATACAGTCTTAAAAGGTACAAAAAAAAACAAAAGTAGATCTCATAAAAAATAGCGAAACTCCACATAAATAAAACTTTACACCAAAAAACAATAATTCCACAACATATATAGGTAGATTGACGTGCAATTAAGTATGTACCATACCTATAGCGGTTACATATTTTAAGGTAGGTGACTATTTTATTGAAAAAATATCAGACATAGCAACGCACGGGTAATCGGGATTCTTACGGTATATTTATACAACCTATTTTTTTATTTGTGTCTCAACCTGTAATACTGATAATAGTGAAATATCAGGTAACAGTTGCTTATACGGTTTTCTGCTATTTTTCGATGATTTCCAAATTTTCTTATTTTTATATTGTCACATTCTATTGTCTTTGGGGATTACAAATTTACTGGCGAAAAATTATGATATTTGATTTTTATTATCACGCGGCATCCATTTATGCCAGAAAAAGCCAACTCAAACTAACCAAATTTTATCCAAACTAACCAAAAGTAACCTGACCTAACCTAAAAAAAAATCTTCTTTCGGCCAGTAAATTTGCAATCCTAGAATGTGTCTATATAAGAAAATTTGGAAAAAGTCGAAAAATAGCAGAAAACCGTAAATGCAATAGTTACCTAATATCAGTATATGATAGTTAAAAAATCCATGTATCATGTTTTATCTGGAATAGACCTATCCATTTTATACGGAACAAAGATGTAAACAGGAAACCGAGCCCGCTAGACAGAGATACCGATATTTTTCATGCGCAACTGGAGGACACATTCAAAAGCTGCGCAAGCAATAATGCGAGAGAGACAATCAAGCACGTACGTCTAGAGGCTATGTTGAGACGTACGTGTATTTAGAGAATGTTCTTTATGTAAGGTTTATATTCAATTCGTCTTCGTATTGGAACTGTCAAATTTCCACTTGGCAAACCCGAATCATATGCTACCATCTACAATCAATTTGTTTTTAAAGTCACGCTCAAGTCAAATTCATTGTGGATGGACTCATATGATTCCCATTTGGCAATCGTCAATTTGACAGTTCCACTTCGAAATGAAATGAAATGTAAACCAGGTACATGACAGTCGACATTTGTCAGTGTTGACAGTAATGACAGTTCACGTATGTTGATTGTTTATTTTTCCTTCGATTGAAAAGTGTACTCGTGTATTTATTGTCTTTGTTATATCCTGCTTGTATTTTGTGCTCCTGTATTTGTTATTTTGTTTTGTGTAGTTTATTCAATACTCTACTCATAATAATGACTGCATCGAGATAGAATCATAAGAGTCGCTAAGGAACATTCAAACAGTGATAGAAAAATGGAATCGGTAGGTGGAGCTTTGAGTAGCTGCAATATGGCGACGTAGACAGGGGCGAACTGGCCGACAGATAAAAAAAAATCCGAATTGCTACTCTAGATTTATGGCCGATTGCACCAACCTTCACTTAACAAAGACTTAACTAAGGAAGCCTTAAATTTTAAGCAGCCCTCAAATCGTTTTCATTTGCACCAACACTCTTTGAGGGCCCTTAACTAAATGTGTCCTAGATTTGGCAACGTTGATCAAATTTAGTCATTTCTAGTAACTGTTCCATTATTTAGGTTGAAAACCTGACGAGAACAATGCGATATGTCATAACCTCATTTGTTTTTGTTCACAGAATGGTGGTTACATGTTTTGGTGATATTGTTTACAAGTTTTATCTGACCACTGCTAATTTATTGCGTTTTTGGCAGGTTTTCTTTAAACACACGGAAATGGATGAACAGAGAAACCCTGAAAGTTATGTACCTACCTACTTCACCTGTCGTGATCATATTCGAGTTGATCTTCCCTCTGAGTCAAGATATTTAAAACAGTTTGCTTATTTCAATGAAAGTCTCCTAAAAAACCCTATGATCCATTTCCTGTGATTTGGCCGCTCATACATTTTTCGAGGTAGGTATTCTGGTAAATCTAGTGTATCATCCAAACTCCAAATAGTTCAAGTGATGCATTCTCACTACTTATGACAGTGGACTGTTCGAGAGACTCTTAAAAGTATTCTTCAGGGGAGAGGCAGGCAAGATGGCATAGTCGGGTTAAATGGCATACCACATGTTCTGCAGAAACCCTTACCCTCAAAATTTCCAAACTCACAATACAATGCTTATTTATGTGGCAGCAGTGAGCTGACGAAGTTATGTGAAGGTTGCGATGGCAGTTCACGAGTTATGGGATGCTGAACAACCCTTGCTATTGTATTGAATTTATCCTTAGTATTGCAATAATTTAGCTTAGTCAGCAATTGTTAGTTTATAAATACAGTAACCAGCTTTAGTCATTAGCTTTATCATGTCTAAACTCTTGAACCAGTAAGGTCTAGATGTTTTAAAGTTCACTTTTCCAAAATAAAATCTTTTTAAAAAACCGTTCATCTGCGTCTCAACATTTATTTGGCGCAGTCGGTAGGATTGACAAACATATCCGACACACATCGCGGAGTAGTTCTGTCTCAACAGTTAATTGCCAATTCCGAAACAACGCAGTGGACGGTGAAAAGGTACGATTTTGGAGCCGTTGGTGGTCGAGGACAAACATCGTCAAAGCCAAAAACAACCCCTTTTGGTGGAAGACACACATCGCTGAAACCAAAAACAACCCCGTTGGTAGAGGACACACATCGCCGAAACCAGCAACCCTAGAGTTATATTCAAAGCACATATTTACTACAGGAATGCAGATCGTGATTCTATTTTTGTAAGTACATTTTGATTATCAATGTGATTTCTGCTCTTTATTGATTTTTATCTTATGTCGAGATCTGATTCTGAAAGTGAAATTGAGGTTATTATAAACAAATTCAATTTAACCAATTTATTTTCTAATCGAAGACAAGAAAATATTGATTCTCGAAGAAATAATCTTTCAAGAACCACAATGGAACAAGTAGTAGCACCAGAACCTGTTGTTAATTATCAATTACTGAAGTTATATGTTGATACTATTCCTGTTTTTGAGGGAAATCCTCATACATTACAGATTTTTATCACTAGTTGTACTAATTTTATTACGAATTTTCATAGAGAAGGAGATGAGATTCTCAATAATTTTATTATGCGAGCTATTATTGGGAAATTATCAGGTCGAGCCTTAAGTTTGATAGGTTCGCGAGTAAATGAACTTCTTTCATGGGAAGATGTTAAAAATGCGCTTCAATTGAGTTTTGGAGATCAAAGAAATTTAGATTGCCTAGTTCAAGATTTGATCGCATCAAGTCCTACTAAAAGTGAAACTCCTTATAATTTTGGTATGAGATGCCAAGATGCACGTTCTTTAATTTTTGAAATGAATAATAATTTTCAAAGACAAAATTTTGGATTTAATAGAAATCAATTTCAACCAAGTTATTCGCAACAGAGGAATTTTCAGAGACCAATTTTTAAACCACCATCTCAAAATGTGAGACACAATCAATTTAATTCTAATCAGCCGGAACCAATGGACACATCATCTTTTTCAAGTTTTGTGAAAAGAAATCAACCCTTAAATTTTGCGGAAATTAATTATCAAGAAAATCCGTCACTAGCAGATAACCCTGAGGTCAACTCTTATGACTCATTCATAGGAAACGGTAATGCTGACTCACAAAATGAAAACAGAAACCATTGTTCTGACAATGAACCATTGTCCCATGTAGATAACATTCATCCATATAATATGCATGATGGAAATTTTACCTTGGACAGTTTTCAGAACGAAAAAACTTGATACATTTAAATAATATTTCATCAACTTTACCACACATAATAATACCCCAACTCAACGCTAAGTTTTTGATTGGTACTGGAAGTACAAAAAGTTTAATTTCTCCGAAAATTGTTGAAAAGTTTTATCCACACAGAATTTTTAATGAAGATTTTCAAATTGAAACAGCACACATGATAACTTTTCACGATAAAGTTATCCAAATTCCAATTTTTGACATGTTTAAAGTAAATGAATTTCACAAATTTTATATTTTTGAATTCAGTAAAAAGTACGATGGATTAATTGGTATTGATTTATTAAAACAACTCAAAGCAGTACTTGACATTGGTAAAAAAGAAATATTAACACCTTTGGTTAGAGTCCCAATTATCCAAAATGAAGTTCAAACACCAAAACAAAATAAAAATTTGAATGACAATTATTCTATTGAAATACCCCCGAGAACAAATATGATCGTAAAACTACCAGTAAATTTGGAAAATGGTTTTGCTTTCTTTGACTATTTAAAATTTGGGAATTTAGTAGAAACTCCTCAAGCTGTTGTCAAAGTTGAAAATAATTTCGCATTTACTTCAATTTCTAATGGACGTGATGAATCAATCAGACTTAGAGTTCATAAACCCTTTGAAGTTGAAAGTTTAAATATCAATGAAGTAAACTTTGTAGAAAAAAACAATTTTTCACAAACACCTGAATTTGACAAAAATAAAGATAATATTTTGAAATCTAATTTGAAAAATCTAAGATTAGAACATTGCAATCTCGAAGAAAGAAAATCTATAAGAGACCTTTGTTTTGAATTTAGAGATATTTTTCATTGTGACCAATTACCCTTGACTTTTACTAATCAATTTTCACTAAGAGTTATCGATACCCAGAAATTCATAAAAAAGAAGTTAAAGATCAAATTCAAAAAATGCTAGAACAAGGAATTATTCAAAATTCAATTTCTCCTTGATCAAGTCCTATTTGGATTGTTCCCAAAAAGCTAGATGCTTCAGGAAAAAGAAAATGGCGTCTTGTAATTGATTATCGTAAACTAAATGAAAAAACAATTAATGATAAATACCCTCTTCCAAATATAAGTGACATTTTAGATAAATTAGGCCGATGCCAATATTTTACAACATTGGATTTAGCAAGCGGTTTTCATCAGATTGAAATGAAACCTTCCGATATACAAAAAACAGCATTTTCAACAGAAAACGGACATTACGAATTTAAAAGAATGCCTTTTGGATTTAAAAACGCACCATCAACTTTCCAACGAGTGAGATGGTGGATAATATTCTGAGAGGTTTGCAAAACGAAGAATGTTTAGTTTATCTTGACGATATTGTTATTTTTAGTACGTCTCTTTCCGAACATATGGACAGATTGAAAAAGGTTTTCAATCGTTTAAGACAAGCAAATTTTAAAATTCAATTGGACAAATCGGAATTTTTAAGAAAAGAAGGTAATTATTTAGGTCATGTTATTACGCCAAATGGAGTTAAGCCTAATCCAGATAAAATTAGTGCTATTAAAAAAATTCCAATTCCAAAAACCCAAAAAGAAATCAAAAGTTTCCTTGGATTGGTAGGCTATTATAGGAAATTCATAAAAGATTTTGCCAAATTCACCAAGCCAATGACTCAATGTTTGAAGAAAAATAATAAAGTAAGTCATGATCAGAACTTCATACCATCTTTTGAAACTTGTAAAAATTTACTTTGCAACTCCCCAATTTTACAGTACCCCGATTTTTCAAAGTCATTTATTTTAACAACAGATGCATCAAACGTCGCCTTAGGTGCAGTCTTATCACAAGGTCAAGTCGGTTCGGACAAACCGATTGCGTTTGCATCTCGAACTTTGGATGAAAGTGAATCTAAATATAGTACTATCGAGAAGGAATTGCTAGCCATTGTATGGGCATGCAAATATTTTAGACCGTATTTGTTTGGTAAAAAATTCACAATTTACACTGACCATAGACCTCTAGTTTGGCTTTTTAATCTCCGTGAGCCTAATAGTAAACTTGTAAGGTGGAGATTAAAACTAGAAGAATTTGATTACGATATTGTATATAAAAAAGGAAAATTAAATGTTAACGCCGATTGTTTATCTAGAATTCAAATTAATCCTCTTGATACTGAATCAATGATTAATAATCCTGGAGATCCAGAAGACCAATTTGACTCACTCGACTATCTTAAAAGGATCACTGAAAGTTTTGAAACTTCTAAGACTAGCGAACTAAATAAACCATCTACTAGTAAACATCAAATTGAAGATACAAAAAAAAATAACAATCTTATCAGACGTTCAAATCAAACCACCCTTTCAAATTCAACAAGAAGACTCAAATTCTCAAATACAATACTCAGACTCAAATACACAACATTCTACATTCAATGAAACAACTAACACCGGAATAAAAATTTTAGACGAAATGATTAATAATAAAGTACATCAAATTATAGTTTTTCCCCATGTTTTTCCGAAATTAAGTGTGAAACAAGAAAATTATTCACATCATAAAATAATCAGAGTAAATATTCCAAAAAATGGAAATGAAAATTTAATACTTGAATTTCTCAGAGATTATACAATCACTGGAAAAGTCTATTGCATGTATTTTCATACTTTTGAATTATATGCTCAGTTCAATGACGTCTACTTGAGACATTTCTCAGAAAAAGGTCCTAAACTAATTAGATGCACAAAAATGGTAAATACAATAACTGATTTAGAGGAACAAATAATTTTGACTAAAAACCATCATGAAGGCAAAAGTAATCACAGAGGTATCAATGAAACTCTTGAATATCTCAAAAGAAACTATTATTGGATGGGAATGAAAAATACAGTGACAACATTCATAAACTCTTGTGATATTTGTCAACGTGCTAAGTATGCAAGGAAAAATCCATACACCCCTATTATGCTGACTGAAACACCCTCGAAACCTTTTCAAATAGTTCACATTGATGTTTTCTATTACGACAATCGTAGTTATCTAACTCTTGTTGATGCCTTTACCAAAGTTTACTATTTATTATTAGTAAACTTTGCCTTTACAAAATTTGGACAAGCTATCGAAATACCTGGTAAGAACGCAATCAGTATTTCAAATGCATTGATTAAGTATTTTAGTTTTTGTGGTATTTCCGAAAAATTAGTTATTGATAATGGAACCGAATTTAATAATGAAACAGTGAAGGAAATTCTAAATTTACATAGGATTAAAATTCACTTCACAACCCCACAACATCATGAATCAAACAGTATAGTTGAACGTTTTCATTCCACTCTCATTGAACATTTGAGACTTCTCAAAGAATCTTTTCCTAATGAAGAAAGATTAATAGAATATGCAATTATTGCATATAACAACTCCATCCACACTAACCCAAACTAACCCATGGACATACTAATTCACGTGACCCAAATGACATTTTTGCTTTAAAGGAATTTTTCACAGACTACGCGGAAAATCATAAAAATAAGTTACAACGCGTCTATCAAAAAGTCAAAGAAAATCCTGAAAATCAAAAACAAAAACTTGTTTTTAAACGTAACATCCACGGTGAAGAAAATTAAGATTTTCATATGGGCCAAATAGTTTTTAAACAAAACCCTTCTATAAGAAGCAAGAAGAACAATAAATTTCTTGGTCCTTATGTTATCACTGAAATTCTAGAAAGAAATCGTGTTGAAATTTCCCGAAAAAACAACGAAAACAAAAAGGAAATTAGATGAAGAAAAAGAGAGACGGTGTATTCCGTGCAAAAGTATATTTTATGAATGCAGCAACCACATCACTCTGTGCTCCTCTGCGTCTGACCTTACGGTAAGGTCAGACGCACAGGAGCACAGAGTGATGTGGTTGCTCGGAAAATTGATTTTCGGGGACACTATCTACCCCTTTTCTTTGTTTTTTGTAACTTGTGTAAGGTTTTGTGAAGTTTTATACAATTTACCTGTTTGTACACCGTCGATGTGCCTGTCTTATGTGATTAGTTCGCCTGTGATCCTGACAAGAGAAGCACTGATGATGGCCTAAGGCCGAAAGCGCTCTGCATTCATAAAATATACTTTTGCACGGAATACACCGTCTCTCTTTTTCTTCATCTACTACCCCACGTGCACACAGTCTGAACAACTTTATAAAAAGGAAATTGTTCATATTAAAGAATTACGGAAACCTCCTCTTGTTTCAGATTCTTCGTCGGAACACTCGGAGAATTAACAAGTCCTAAATTCAACGACCTCAAAAACAATCCAGGTCTACTTCCTTTAAAAATTGGCAATGCACAAAACACGGTTTATTCATGGTCGTTCATCCAAATTTTTGACATTCAACCCCTAACAAGACAATTTAGAAATATTCAAACTCAATTTAGACGAATTAAAAATGCTCTAGACAAAAACACTACAATAGCAAAAAGCTACAAAGAACAATTTGATAACTACTACACGATAGGTACATCTTTTGAAAACAGAATATTGATTCAGATAGAACAACTGAACCCTACAATAACCATCAGGAAAAAACGAGGCCTAATTAATGGTTTAGGCTCTGTACTCAAATCAATAACTGGTAATGTAGATCAAAATGATGCTGAACGTTTTGAATCAGTCATCAAAAAATTGTCATCAAACCAACAAGACATTAACTCCGTAGTCAAAAATCAAATATCACTTTTTAAAGAGTCGATTGAAATATTTCAAAGTAACATCAGAAATCTATCGAGAAATGAAATTCAATTGAAAGTCCGCATTGATAAAATTGAGGATACACTGCACAAAATTCATGTGACAAACCTATCAACTTATTACTATTTTAACGTCGAGATGATAGTCTCCCAAATAATAGCGGAATTTCAAATACTCTATGACATTTTCGAGAAAGTTGAAATAGCCATCACTTTTGCAAAGTTAAATACTTTTCATAACTTAATGATCAAGCCTGATGAGCTACTAAACGAAATCAAGACAATTTCAAAGTACATAGGGTCAAATAAAATACCTTTTGATCCAAAACCAGAAAACATTTTACTTTTTGAAAAAATAATGTCAATTAAAAGTTACAGCAAGGAATCCAAAATTGTTCTAATCATTGAAGTTCCAACTGTTGAAAATGGAAATTATTATTATTTTCATTTGTATCCATTGCCAGTTCAAAAGAATAATTCATTTGAAATGATCATTCCTCAAGCAAAATTTCTAATTTTAAATGAGCAGAATCACATTTTCATTAATAGTCCGTGCAAAGAGATCATTCCTGAAGAATTTATTTGCAACGAATTAACTCCTGAGAAAACTCCTGAGGATCCACCATGTGAACTGCAGTTGTTGAAGTATTCAAAACAAGTTACAAACTGTCATGTAACAGCAGTCCAAATTCAACGCCTGAAAGTGCAGAAAATTGAAGAAAACAAGTGGATCATCATCAGTCCTTCAACAACGGTTGCAACCCAGAAATGCGGCAAGAACTTCGAAAATGTGCCTCTTCAGGGAACCTACTTACTAGAAATGGACAATAAATGTGAAGTGCGGTTGAAAAATTTCATCATTCAAACCTTTCGAAATTTAAAAACGGAGTTCAAAAATATTGAACTTCCAAAAATTAACTTCGAAAATTTTACCAGTGCTGTAACTACGTCAAAACCTCTTAAATTGGACAACATCAACTTGAGTGAAATTAGTGCGATAGAAAGTGCCTTAAACGACAATATTCGAAAATAAGACACTATCGAACCGGACTCTTTCACTTTTGAAACTATTAATGGCTGGACTCTTGTATTGTACCTTATTATTGGAATTATGGTTTTTGTACTTGGGTTTAAGATTCACAGGAAAAACCTGAAGTTCACGAAAACCCTCCAAAGGACAATCAAACAACCCGATTGTGACATCAGCAGCCTACACTCACTTGAAGCCACGGTACCAAAAAATTCTGTGCCAAACCCCAGAATTTTCCACTAAGAGCGGAGGAGTTATGGGATGCTGAACAACCCTTTCTATTGTATTGAATTTATCCTTAGTATTGCAATAATTTAGCTTAGTCAGCAATTGTTAGTTTATAAATACAGTAACCAGCTTTAGTCATTAGCTTTATCATGTCTAAACTCTTGAACCAGTAAGGTCTAGGTGTTTTAAAGTTCACTTTTCCAAAATGAAATCTTTTTTAAAAACCGTTCATCTGCGTCTCAACATTTATTTCACGATTTATTTGCAAATAAGTTGTTGGAACGTGTTTAACTCCGAGCTATGCTCTGTCTTTTCACCTGTTTCACTGATACTAAGAGTAATTTAAATCATTTTTTTTACGCAAGCAAAATCCTCTGTTTCTAAGCTTTATTTTGACATACCTATTGTCACAAAAAGTTGTAAGGGACATTCATTTTTCAATTAATCTTATAAAACCCGTGGATAGGGCAAGTTGGCACATATGACGACTGGGTAGCATGGCATGGTATGCCATCTTGCCCCCAATAGATAATAGCGAGCTATAATATTGTTGTTCCAGATGGTCTACTCTTACCAAAGGAAAACGGATAGAGGAAAGCACTAATGTTAGAGTTTTAGAGTTTTTTTTTGTCAGTATTTGCGTTTTCTTTGATAGAAGCGCTGTTACAAATATATGTATTTGGTTTTTGTTCTTTTTTTTCTAACAAAATAGATTTATATCTATCAAATGATTTGTTTTTATTGAAAATACATTTTTGAGAGCTCGTTTTGCTCTTTTTTCTTCATCAGGTCTCTTATTTTGAGGTATGCCATTTTGCCCGACATGTGCGGGCAAGTTGGTTTTTTGCATACTTTTGGTTATTCGATTTTTTTTGTTAATAAGTGTTTCAAATTATTTCCACCCCCTAAAATCGATAACAAACATAACTGGTTGAAAATCAATCAACATGTTTTTCCTTAGTTTTTATCCTTATAAAAGATATGATTTTTCAAAAGATTGTATGCCATCTTGCCTGCCTTTCCCCTAATGTAATTTATATTACCGATGCTGCCACGGCTAAAAGGCAAAAAACTTAACACACGGCATCGATATATTTTCAAAAATAAATCATAAATGTCATTGAAAATTAATAATTGATATAAAAAGTCAGTAACGACAATAACAACTGTATCACAACCTCAAATTTATATCATATATTTATATATAAATTTATATTAAAACTTGAAGTTAAGGGTTCCTTAGCGTTAAGTAGCCCTTAAATAGGTTGGTGCAATCGGCCATTAAACTTTATTCGAATTTATTTACGGTAACATTAAATTTTTGATTTATTAATCATAATTGTTTCAATTTACTATTTACTATTCTTCATATTATGTGTGAATTATTATAAAACAATCCGGAAAAGTATTTTCCAATCGTGAAACTTAATTTAATATTATGTACAAAACAAGACAGTACTGGAGTAGATACTTAACAAAACAATAGGAAGTCTTACATGAAACTGCAACTAAGCTACAAACAACAGATGTATAACAATTATTAGTTATGCTATAATAATACAAATCATGCATCAATATTCTCTTGGACATCAATAAAGAGGAATAAGAAAGATGATAATAATTATTCGAACATGTTCTATTATATTTTGAAAGATTAGAAAAGTTCTGGAATATCTTTATGTATTTGAGAAATTAACAAGTATTTGGAATCTGCAGAAACAAGATATTTAATTTGATGGTTGCTGGATTTAGGGTTTAAAACGTTAACACAAGCTCTTAATCAATCCTGGAGCTTTCATTGACCCGAAAACCCATAATCCAGAAACCTTAAAATGATAAGATTGGGTCTAAACATGCGATAAAAAAGATATTTAATTTTGAAAACTATACTTTCTACCCAAGTAGTAGTATGCAAGGTGACTAATAAAAAGAAGTGATGATAATTGAGATTTTTTAATTGTCCTTTGGATAGTATAGTTTTATTACTTTTATGTCTTATACCTACTATTAGCTTTAAGATTACTAGATATATTAAAAAAAAAAAAATAGGTACTTCGCATCAATGCTTTTCATTAGTAAATACCTATGATTGTCCAACACAAATTGATCATAGCCATAGCCATGGATAAGTAAATTGGAAAAAACATTGGAATCTACAATATAATGTGATTAAACATTTCCAAATCTCAACCATATAAATATTTCAGTGAACTCGATACAAATTTCATATCCCGGTCCTGTATTTTGCTATACCAACCTATGAAATGTGATCTCAGTCGATTTGTTCTTATCGATAGCGTGTCTACTCGCACAACTTCTCAGGGCACATGAAACAATAATTGAGAAATGTAACAACACACAAAAATCACAAAATAATCCCCAGAACACAGCTCAAACTGAGAAAAACCGTTCTACAAATGTAAACTGACACTTTGACATAACGATCTCAGTAAGATGGCGAAAGTGATCCCATTTTAGTCACGTGATGTCGTCTCCACCCTTTTCTACCTTCATGAATGAATGATACAAGTGTATCCATGGTAGAAAGAAACAAGGTATGCCAACGCGCATCTCACTGTGACGTCAAATGCAACAAAGATACACTGTTGCCTTATTGACGATTTATCGCAATTGGACTACTTATAGAAACTACAATTTAAGACAAAAATTCAAGAAATATCGCTAAGCGGTTCTTTAATCACTTACTTTGATTTGAGGCTATTTTTTGCTTTATCTATTTTGCCTAAAATCAAACATAATTTTGTATTTAACCTTTATTTTGAAAACGTTTAATTCCAAGGTGTACAGTATATTTGCAACTTGGCAACGTTGACTGGAGTGTCGGAGTGACAGATGACAGGTGTTACTGGAATGAGTCTACATAAAGTCCGTCGTTGATATTATTGATTTGAATTTTGAATATTTAAAGGAAAAATTCGTCTTATCTGTTATTGCTTTGTTCGTGATATGGAGGACCATAACTAGGAGATGAATCGACATACGAATATCCCTGAAATTCTGTCCCTCTTTTTGCTTAGTTAATTTGAGGGCGCTGTTGCTAGTAGCGCTTTTATTTATTCATTATCATGGTAACGTTTATTGCTTGTCAATAATTTGTCAAGATACTTTTATCACATTTTCATTCATTTTTTCCAAATTTCCACTTCACATTCCACATGCAATGCATTCTGTATAAGGAAAAAATTGAGGATGAATCGTCGCAGAATCGTGTTTCAAGCCCATGGTTTGTTCAATGACAACAGTCTGTCAATGAATGATATGACGTCACTCAGTTACTCTACCAAATAATGCAATTAAACAAAAAAATATGAAATTCTAGAAAGAATAATGTATAACAAGAAATATATTCATGATATTTATTATCATCAAATAGTGAGAGTTTTGATGCAACCTAGCTAATATAAATTGTTGCCTTTTGATAGAATATTTGTAACGTTGTTTCAATTATGTTACCTAGGTTACTTTTTGTTTGACATGAAATCGCTAACGACTCTTCGCCATCTGGAGGTAACAATTGAAGCTGAATTACGATTTGAATTCTGGCCCACTTTTTATGCATTCGATTACTCTCCTAGTTACAGTCCTCCATAGTTCGTAATTTTGTTACCTAGTGACCTAGTCAGTTAAATCCGTCTCCAAAATCCTCTTCTGGTTTTTGATTGCTTGATATCATCAAACTTCAATGAAGATGGGGAAGTTGGGGAAATAGTAAATGCCATATACAAAGGAAAGGGAACAAGAAATTAATTTTCAAGGTGTAAAAGAAACTTCGAAATAGAAGTAAAATAAAACAGTAGAAGCCGCCGACGTGAGAATTTATTGATTCAAATTTTTGCATACAGTTTCAGGATTGATGTGGTCAAGGTATGATCAGGAAAGGCAGATTTACCTACAACAAAGAAAACTCCTGTGAGTGTCCATTCATGTTAACTCATATAAATCATAAACAGTCCAGACAGTCAGTCTTGGGGATATAACACACCTCATGACCTTCTATATACCTAGTTACTACCCTCAACCCAAACGGAACTAACTTCATTAAGGCCTAGCAACTAGAAGATTGAAGTATAATGACCAGTCATGAGGATATAACACGCCTCATGATCCTCTATCTAGTTACCACCCTTAACCCAGACGTAAAGGGATACTAACAGCGCATCACGTCTCTGAAAATCACTAGTACTGAGCAGTGCAATGAGTATGAGGGGATATGACAGCAAGACATACTCGCCCAAGGTACTAGCAAAGTCTATATATTCCAATAAGTCCGGTCACTCCTTTGATCCGTCTGAAAATACCGGCATTTTTTGCGAGGTGTCGTAAATCATGAGCAACACCTGTTTTCGCTAGTTTTTTGGTAGTATACGAGGTGCGGATACGCGGACGGTGAATCTATTTAGCAAAGCGTCGTTGTTGATGCATACATACAATTGATCCGATCAGAATTATTAGTTCTGGATATTGTGATTATGCCTCCCGCATTTTTATTGAAATTAAACATCCAGCAATTCCAGCTTCAGAGAAATTACGTATATAAACAGCCGCAAACAATTTTCTTGGCTTGATTTTTTCTTCCTATTTGATTAAGCACAATATCTTGAAATAATGTGACCAATCCACATCATTCTGTGAAAAAAAAGTTTATGAAGGTAGTGCAGGAACGGTTTGGGGGACTGACAGTTCCTCCAAAAATTACAGTGAATATCTGATTTCTCAAGAAAATATTCATTGAAAACTCGATTAAAAATTTTAATGATTCATTTGAGGATCAAGTTGTCTTCTATTGCATTCTCTCACCTTTGCCCTTGCCCAAGCTTCCCATTAGAATACCTGCTATCCTTATACAATGGTGCGAAACTATTATACGTTAAAATTTGCTAATTCAACACTAAGAACCTCTAGAAAGAATAAAAAACATCCCAAACTGGAAATCTTGAAAAATGTATAAGTATTTATCAATAATTGTTAAGAATGTACATAATATTTGTGTGTTTATATTTTATCATAATAGGTTATTTGTATACGTTTTTGTCTCTAGTACTCTAGTAGATGTTCGATTGTGTTATTTCCAAGGTTATTTTCTCCTCCATTGATTAGATCAATACAAATATTCATTTTCCGACATTTTGATAATTATGTTCTATTAGTTATATTTTATGAAAGTGTATGTATACGATTTTTCTCATTTCATATTCCTCGGTGTCCTCGAAATTTCCAAAAAGTTACTCAGCATTAATAGCCATTTTTGACAATTTTATCTTCACGTGTGTACACAATCATCATAGCTAATGATCGAAAAATCGTTTGTAGCATTAAAAAAGTAATCTAGAATAATTGGCAATATTTTCCAAAACAAGAACGAAGTAAACATATAACGTGACATGCTCGCTCCAGAAAATATGTTCGTACGAATTATCACTAAATTATCACTCGGCGTAACATCATCTGAATCGTTGAATTATCATGCCTTTCATTAAACCCTCAATGGCTAACTAACATGGGACACCCAGTGATAATCTCACCTGAATCAACTCTGCTTTAATTCAAAACCAAATCACTTTCACAAATAAGTCTCTCACGATTGCGTTTTAACACACGGTCGATCGCGTATCTCACTCAGTTAGAGACTCAAAGCTGACTGAATAATATTTCTCAAGGTTTCCTTTATCTGTTTTTCTAAGACGCAAAACCTCTCACCCATTTCTAGGTAATAAAGTCATAAATGACCCAACGCCAAAGATAAAGCCACGAAATATTCATAATAAACCCGCAAAAGCTCTTGGAAATAATTCGAGCCTGGTGCGACAGAGAAATTCGTTGGATATTTCGAATGTTGAAAATATATAATTAAATAAGTCTTACATTCGGCCATCCTGCAATCCCCTCGCCCCGAGGTGGCCCCTCTAGTTGGAGTTAGAGTCTGAGTCGTCAGGATTCAGCTCTACACCATCTTCTCCGCTGTCGCTGCTGGTCTCGTCCGAAACTCCTCCTTGTTGGATCCAAGGCGTCATTCGGTCAACGGCAATGACTTTTTCATATTTGGTGGATTTAGCGGTTCTGTATCAATTCGGCATATCGACTATCAAGTATCTATCATTCGGCAAAACTGCCTTCACCATCATGGGACCAGCATAAGGAGGAATCATTTTACGACTAGTGCCGTCAGCAGCTGTACTTTCTGTCTCGATGAGCGACAAGTCTCCCTCTTTGTATTTCTTAGGTGTTTTCCGTTTCTTGTCGTATCGAGCTTTCTGTTGTCTTTGTCTGGATGAAATCTTTTGAGCTACCTCTAAGCGTAGTGTTGGTAGATCTTCTGTAGAGTTTCGGTATCGCCGCAATCTGGTCCAGTAAAGGTACTGCTGATCCTCGTCTAAGTCTATATCCATAAAACAGTTCTGTAGGTGTTTTTCCAGTTGTCTGCGAGGTAGTGGTATTTATAACTACTTGGATGTCCTTGATGTTCTCATACCATCTGTCTTCATCAAGAGTTGTTGTTAAAATAGCCCCTTTGATTGTTCTGTTGAGTTTCTCGACCTATCCATTAGCTCTTGGAGTAGCTACTGCGTTTTGAAAGTGTTTAATGAAGTTATCTCGATAGTACTTTTTGAATTGTGAAGAGGTAAAAGCACTTCCCTGATCAGATACTAAGATGTGAGGATGTCAATAATAACTATAAATCTCTTGTAAGTAGTTTGAAACGAGTTGATCTTTTCACTTTTGCCTTTTAAATTAGGCTCACTATTTTCCGTCCAAAGATTGAGAAGACTAGAACTCGTAACAAATTCTTTTTACATGAGGAAGTTCATCAGACCCACTTCTGCATGGGTAGCTCAGTGGAGCTAGGGTGAGTTACTCAAGTGAGTTTGTAGAAAGCAATAAGAACAATAGTTATGGTCAAATCAAGTGGCGTATTTATTTTGAGTGAAAATGTTGATATAAAAACAAATTGACAAAAAAAAAACGTTATGTATCAGTCCCAGTCTAAACTACAATATTAAAATTGATACCTGCGGAGTACGTACCCAGAATGCCCATCACAATATAATAATACAAAAACAAACTTAATTAGAATGTGGTAAACTTACAGTGTGTATAAAATGTCGTTGTCGCAAGTCCGGTCCTGGACTTACGAATGTTAGCGTGGTTGATACGTTGAAGTGAATTGCGTGGACTGCGTTCTGCGTTTGTCAGGTAAGGGCCGTTCATAAACGGATGGGCTTGACTAGGTTGGCAAATAATGGAGATGTGAGGTCTGTGTCCCACGGGTTCGTGGCTTGGCAATCAATTTGATCGAGGGCTTGGTTGTTGTGTGCCTAATGTACCCAACGACGTTATAGCGATAACCCAGAAAATTAAAGTTTGAAACTCACCCAAAATGTGTTTGTTTTCTGACAGTCACCAAATAAAACTCGAAGACCGGTTTCGATGAGCAGCTTTACGCTAGCTGTAACTCAACGATTTGCGAAATTCACCACTCAATATTCCAGCCAAATGCTGCGGGAGATGATGTGGTATATTTAACACTTATTCATTCCCAAAAATATGGTGAAATTTCCTTGATGACCGCAGATGAAAAATTCGTGTCTAAATTGGTGATGGTTGGAGACAAAGTGAAATGATGGGACAATTGACGTTAACAAGTCTGATGCAGAGAAATGGGAGCCATTTCTTTGGTCTGACGTCGCCCTTCTTCCAACCAATCTCCTCCTACGTCATACTACCATGATGGAGGGGAATCTTTCGCCGAATATCACCAACTTGACATCCGTGCAGTCTCAAATAATAAGCAAATTAAAAAAAATTGATTATGATGCCCTGATAAAACCTTTAATGTAACCCTCGAATCGCTAATTGTGAAAATGAATATATTTCTTAGCCTCTGACCATGTTGCCAAAACCGTCCAAATGCCTAGCAGTTTGTTGCTACACTTCAACCACACTTACAAAATAACCAGCTGATTTATGCCAAAACCATCCTGTTTGTCCAAACATGAATGACAGAATTAATTAATCAAAACAGATCCTTGACGGTTACATGAAATATGGAATTTTATATGTAACTATAACGATGAAAATGCGACTAACGTGATGTAATGAGTGTTAAAATGCCAACAGGTAATAATTGATACCTACTACCCGCTAAAATGACAAAGTTCAATTCAAAATTGAGTACTCCCGTATCAACTTTATTTATTTACTGAATCCAAAAGAAAATCCGACCATTTGGAAAATTGACCTGTTACAAGTCAATAGCTTAGTTTTTGTTGATTAAACTGGCTTCAAGAACACGAACTTTATGAAAGCATCAACAGCGACTATAAGATGAATATTCTCTCGACGACTTTTTGGAAAGGGCC
The DNA here is from genome assembly GCA_958502075.1 of Orchestes rusci. NCBI lineage: Eukaryota > Metazoa > Arthropoda > Insecta > Coleoptera > Curculionidae > Orchestes > Orchestes rusci. The sequence goes on along the minus strand of OY293303.1, from coordinate 50,057,020 downwards.
CAACATGATCAATGTGAAGCATATGTAGAGGTACAGGCATTTTCTCAATGGGGTGTATAAAACCTTCTCGTTTTCCGCTTGGACGCTTGTTATACAAACATGGAATACAGCATGCGATATATTTTTCAACATAATCTCGCATTCGAGGAAACCAATAGTGTTCACATAATCTCTGCAGAGTCTTCTCTGTAGCGAAGTGTCAACTTTCATCATGCGCCGTTCGTACAATCTGCTGCCTCATTCCACGTGGTATTACCCAAAGTAGGCCTTTAACAGTTATACGGTATCTCTTAAAGCGTAGTTCTTATATATTCCCTTTTCATAGTCACTTATCGGTTCTTTGGATAAAACTTCTTTGATTTCCTTTAATTTGTCATCACTAAGTTGTCCTGATAAAACCCAGTCTGCTTGTTCTATTCGTAATACTTCAACTGGTGGCTCTTCGCTTGTTGATGGATTTCTGCTAAGAGCATCTACATGCTTTAGTCTATTTTCTGGCCGATATAGTACTTCAAAGTCGAAATCCTGGAGTTACAACCACCATCTTGCAATTCTGGGTAATATGTCCCTTTTAGTACTGGTTGCTCTTAAAGCAATGCAATCGGTGACGACGGCAAAATGCATTCCTATCAAATGGACTCTAAACTTTTTCAAACTTTCCACGACTGCCAAAGTTTCTAATTCATAGGAATGAAAGTTACTTTCGGTGCTGGTAGTTTGTCTGTCATAGTATGCCACTGGATGTAGACGTCCAGAAGGTTGTTTTTGAAGCACGATCCCAGCTAATCCCTTTGCGCTGGCGTCTGTATGGACTTCAGTGTGTGCTTCAGGGTTGAGGATGGCTAGAATAGGTCTCTGTGCTGAAGCTGCTCGTAATTTTTCAAATGCATCCTGCTGATCATCTTCCCAGTGCCAAGTAACAGTTTTCTTCAACAAAGATGTTAAAGGTCGTGCTAAAATTGCATAGTCCTTAACAAAATTTCGGAAATAACCCGTCAAGCCAATAAATTGACGGACGTTGTGGACGCTTTTTGGTAATGGAAACTCCTCTATTGCTTTAGTTTTAGCCACGCCTGGTTTAAAAGTTCCATCAGATATTTCAAAGTCCAAATAGTATACAGATTGGAAAAGGAAACTACATAGTACATTTAGACAAATTCAAGGTAACACCTTCAGCACTTAAAAGTTTCAGAACTTTTTCTAAGTTTTGAATTCCCTCCTCTACTGTTTTGGTGTGAATCAAAACATCATCCAAATAAACAGCCGCAGTCTCTTTTGCAGGAGCCAAAACCTTGTTTATTCGTCGCTGAACAACAGCCGGCGCATTCGTCAAGCCAAACGGCATACGATTGTATTCGAACTGCCCTTCCGAAGTTATAAAAGCAGTGTACTGTTTTGACTTTTCTGCGACGGGTATTTGGTGGTATCCAGACCGTAGATCCAGACTGGTGAAGTAAACGCTTCCTTGAAGTTTATCCAGCTGGTCATATATTCTGGGTAAGGGATAACGATCCCTAACTGTGAGAGAATTCAGCTTCCGGTAATCTGTGCACATTCTATCATCTCCGGTCTTTTTCTTCACTAGAAGTATGGGTGATGCGTAAGAAGAGTTTGATTCACGAATGATGTCATTTCACCTACCATAATCTTAACCTTTTCTTGCTCACTATCGGACATGCGATAAGGTCTATAGGTAAATGGTCTGTTTTTCTCAAAAACTATCCCCATTTCAGCTGATTTTGTACTGCCCAACTCCGATGTGTCTTCTGCAAAGCAATCTCTATAATCCTGTATTAGCTTAATCAGAGCTTTTTTATGGATGGCATCTATAGGTCCAATGTTGATTTTCTCCAAAGATAATGCAGGGTATATTTTCTTTTCGGTGTTCAAGCGTAAAACTTCTTGTTTCTCTATTTCTGGCTCTGGGATGCAAGGCCATGCTCTAACTAGAGGTTTCCTGTTCTTAAAAACTATGTCATTGTCTGACAAGTTGATCAATGGCAAAACAACCTCCTCATTAGCTGTTAATGTAAGAATCACCCTGGGTATGCAGTACTCTCCTCCTTTTTCTAAACGAAAGCTTGCCTCCACAAAAATGTCTCCCGAAAAGTTGGTATTTCGAGCTTCCACGATAGCATTAACCATATGTCCTTGTGGAATATAAATAGTATCTATAGGCCACAAAGTAAATTTTTTTATTCTGGGGAAATATGTCTTCAATACCATTTGTATCATTTTTCCCAAATATCAACTGTTCGTCGTCCTTAATAACTAGCATTCCTGGTAATTCTGTAAATGGATGTCCTACCAAAAGTGGTTCATTCTGTACACTATCATCAACTACGTGAGCTTCAACTGTAGCCTTAACTACATCTATGGTCAAGATAAAGCTGGTGATTCCTAACGTTACACACCTTTCATTTCCATATCCTTTAATTTCTACTGTCTTAGTCCTATCAAAGCTTGAACCTAGTCTTCTTACTTCGCCAAGTTTAATGGTTACACAAGTACTTCCAAAGTCAATGTATGCTTTGGAATGCTGATCATTGACCAAAACATTCTCATAGTACTTGGTATTAGTTGAATGAATACTACCACCGTCTAGTCAAGCGACCCATTTCTCTCCATCTTGCCGTCCCTCTTTCCTTGACTTTTTGTAGAAGCAGTCATTTTCCACATGTCCTAGGTTACGACAAAATGAACATCGCTTCTGCCTACAATCTCTCTTGAAGTGTCCGAGCTTGCCACATCGATGACACTTTTGCGTAGATCCACGTCCTCGATTATTCCTGCTGGTCGATGCTATATTGCGGTCTAATTTGTAGACCGGCTTGGCAATTGGTCTACTCAAACTAGATTCAACGTTATGCAAGGAACTTAGATAACGAAAAAGATCCTCAGGAACCTGGTAATTTCCTGCTTTGGCTGCCGACTTTACCACTGTATTATCGATGCCTCCTAAAATGCATGACACAGCTTCAGCTCCAGATATTTTGCATCTGTTGAGAAGAGCCATTTTCTCATAATAATATTCCGGGTAACTCTCGTCATGTTGCTGCCGTCTTTGAATCATCTCCATCAGGACTTCATAATAATCTTGCGTAGCAGGAAAAGCCAAGAGAATATTTTGCTTCCATTCCTCCCAAGAGTAGTTGATGGTAGAAAGCCCCTTATACCACGTCTCTGCTAAACCGCTTAATTTAGCCAGAGCGAAGTAGATTGTCGCTTGCTCAGTCCATTGGAAAATTTGCCGCAACTCATCAACCTTCTTTAGCCAAAGCTCCGAACTCTGCTCTTTATCCTCCGGATTAAAAACAGGTACAACTTCCGCCTTAGCCGAACCCATGTTTGCCGATGTACTACTCCTTTGGAAAATATTAGACATAATTTCAGCTAATCTATCCACCGAATCAAGTCATTGTCGAAGTAATATGACTCGTACTAGGAGTACCTTCATCATGAACCACAGGTGTTTCAATTGGACGCTCAGTAGATGGCTTACGCTTTTGCCCTTTGCTATCTTGTAATCGAATTAAACCTGCATTAAGGAAACAACAAAATAAAACCAACGTCCTGATTATCGTACCTTGACCAAGAAAAATCCAAAATTTTGAAAAAACTAACTTTAGAATAGTTTGAGATCCAAGTTCTGATCCCACTTCTGAAAATTGTAAAAGAAACTTCGAAATAGAAGTAAAATAAAACAGTAGAAGCCGCCGACGTAAGAAATTATTGATTCAAATTTTTGCTTACAGTGTCAGGATTGCTGTGGTCAAGGTATGATCAGGAAAGGCAGATTTAAGATATGCCTTCCTTATTGTCTAAAACCGTCAGTAAATATTATTAATTCCTGTGTTTCACAAAATATTTTCCCAGACGAATGGAAAAATGCTATTATTGTTCCGTTGCCGAAAGTGTCATCGCCTGAAGGCTTTAAAGATATTAGACCGATCAGCATTCTAACAGTTATATCAAAAATATTAGAACGTCATATTTTTAATGAAATTTCAAACTTCGTTTATACTCTTAAAATAATTCCAGACTGTCAATCAGGCTTTCGAAGGTCCTTTAGTACAATAACAAGTCTTCTTAGTATGATTAGTGATATCAAAGAAACAACATGTTTAACCCTACTGGACTTTAGTGAAGCCTTCGATACCATCGATCATCAATTACTTGTAGCTAAATTGCATTACTTTGGATTTTCGGATAAAGCTATCACTTTTTTTAAATCTTATCTTGAAGATCGTTATCATTGTGTCCGTGTCATAAACAAATCAGGTCAAGAATACTCAAATTTTTTGCCCTTAAACACAGGTGTACCGCAAGGCTCTATATTGGGACCATTACTTTTTTGTATTTATGTGGCTGACATGGAAAATTGCTTACAACATTCAAAATCACAACAATACGCAGACGATTCTCAGGTGTATCTATCCTTTGACATGCCAAGCATGCTTAGAGCTCAAAATAAAATTAACAGTGACTTGCAAAATTTGACCTTGTTTGCTGAAAATCATAATTTGAAACTAAATGCTTTAAAATCGTGTGTAATGTTTGTAACCAATAATAAAAATCAATTAGATGAAATTAAGAATACCTTAAAAATCAATATAAAGGGCGAAGATGTACCGATTGTCACTGAAAAAAATAATTTGGGAGTAGTAATTGACTCAAATTTAAGTTTTACAACCCATGTTAATGATAAACTTAAGGCTGCTTATTCCCGATTAAGAGGTCTATATCAGTATAAAAATATTTTTCCACCAAAAATAAAATATTGGTGGTGTGATACACTCGTTTTGTCATTGCTCGATTACGGTGACATTGTATATGGCGACTCCTCAACAGTTTATTTATCTAACAAAATTCAAAAATTACAAAACAGCTGCATGAGATATTCTTTCAACATACCATTTAGAAATCACATAACTCCTTATTCAAATAGAAATTCTATCTCAAATATGAAAAATAGAAGAAAGATGCACATGTACAATTTAATATACAAAATCATCAAAACTGGCCAACCTGCAAGTTTAAGAAATTTATTTCTCACTCGGGAACTTACATATAATACGCGAAATCCTTACTTACTTACAATCCCTATGCATAGAACATCGACATTTGAAAAGTCATTTGAATATGTAAGTATCCGCATGTGGAATAATCTGCCTACCCATATAAAAGAGAGTTCACGTGCAAGTTTCTTATCTAATTTAAAAAAATATGCCATAAATGCGCAACTCACCGGAATTGTAGTGTAATGCTTTAAAAGAACCCACTTGTCCTGGTATTGCTTAGCTGATTCCTGCCTTAAAAGTAACGAGCTTTTTATTTCAATCCTTCAGAAATAGAAATTTGATTTCGCCTTACCGCCTCTGCCTCTTCTGTGGTTCTCGCCGGCCTCTACTCTCTCTCTTGTGCTTCTGACCTCTCTAAACTATTCATTACTTTATGCATATTGCTCTCTATCTTTCATAGAATTGTTTTTCTTTTTTAATACAACCGGGTTGTACGGCACATGCGCTGAGTCGCAAGTGTATCGGTTATTAAAATCGCAGTACACTCCGATTACCATACTATTATTGTAATTAAACTTCATAAAATCATGTATATTATTATTAATGTTTAATAATGAATTATTTATTGTATTTATTTTTTATGGTGATAAAACTGTTTTGAAATTGAATTTGAATTCGAATTTACCTTCAACAGAGAAAACTTCTGTGAGTGTCCATTCATTTTAACTCATATAAATCATAAACATTTAAACTCGCAATTTAATGAACTTTCGAAGAATCAACGGCGATCAACCAATGGGGAAACATCCATTGTATTTCATCTCAAACTTGTTAAGACCTAGTAACTGGAAGATTGAAGTATATCGGTCAGTCTTGGGGATATAATACACCTCATGACCTTGTACCTAGTTACTACCCTCAATCCAAACGGAACTAACTTCATCAAGGCCTAGTAACTAGAAGATTGAAGTATAATGACCAGTCTTGGGGATATAACACGTCTCATGATCCTCTATCTAGTTACCACCCTTAACCCAGACGTAAAGGGATACTAACAGCGCATCACGTCTCTAAAAATCACCAGTACTGAGCAGTGCAATGAGTATGAGGGGATATAACTTCGTGACATACTCGCCCAAGGTACTAGAACTTGACCAATAGGTCGCACCTGAGCAGTGCAATGAGCATGAGGGGATAAAACAGCGCGACATGCAAATATCATCATGTTCGTACGAATTATCATCAAATTATCACTCGGCGTAACATCATCTGAATCGTTGAATTATCATGCCTTTCATTAAACCCTCAATGGCTAACTAACATGTGACACCCAGTGATTAGCTCACCTGAATTAACTCTGCTTTAATTCAAAACCAAATCGCTCTCACAAATAAGTCTCAGTCTCTCACGATTGCGTTTTAACACACGGTCGATCGCGTATCTCACTCAGTTAGAGATCCAAAACTGACTGAATAATATTTCTCAAGGGTGCATCAACCCAACACATGTGCAAGGACATTATTTTCAGTACCACGCACATTCCTTTATCTGTTTTTTTAAGACGCAAAACCTCTCACCAATTTCTAGGTAATAAGGTCATAAATGACCCAACGCCAAAGATGAAGCGACGAAATATTCAGAGATAGTCAGGTCAGAGCTCGCCACCCGCTTTGGCATCGATGCTGTGCCCCTCCGCATGCCCCTAGTGAACGGCCACCCCGCAAGCTGGCGTGGCTGCCCATCGTACATGTGCAGAACAAAACCCAAAAAGGGGAAGAGAAGACGAAAGCATACGCTTTTTGGTCAAAGAGAGCCCAAGCTGCGTTTGAGTCTCGCGTCGACGCAGAAGTCAAGAAAAGAGTGCAAACCTTTCAGGCTGCACAAAACAACTAGACAGCAGTCTTAAGTTCACCGCAGCGAGAGCGGTGTTAGGACAAACACGTCGCAACCGTGTATTCACCTCTGGTAGTGGCTCCAGATTTTTACCCCATTTTATTTTTTATTTTTCGTAACCACTAGTGCGGAGACACACGGGTAGGACGAGTTTAGCCGCGATTTTCTACCCTGTGACCAAGAGGCCTTCGGAAGGTAACCCGGTACCAAAGAGCTAAACTTAAGTGAGAAATTGGGACACTCAAGGGCTTATCTCTGACGTCGTAATGCGGAGGAGCGGTTTACTACTTAGATTCCTCTCCTTGGGGAGCCCCTGAAAAAAAAAAAAACGAAATATTTATGATAAACCCGCAAAAGCTCTTGGAAATAATTCGAGCCTGGCGCGACAGAGAAATTCCTTGGATATTTCGAATGTTGAAAATATATAATTAAATAAGTCTTACAAAGGTATCCATTTTACACTTTTTCGTTGATTTGTTTTGCTTGGTTTTAGTTTTAATTTTACTTTATTTATTTTACATATTCTTATAGAAAACCGTGTACACTTACGGTGTTGCTCACATAGCTGCATTGAAAAATACTTTGTTTCTAGTCCAATATGAATCAATACATTGGAGATTTTGAGGTTACAGATTTCAATTGTCAAGTAATAGAAAATGGCCGGGAGTATATTTTGAAAACAATAAATCAGAGAACAAACTTCTCTCTATTCCACACTAATATTAGAAGTTTACATAAAAATTTCGACAATATAGTTTGTCACATTAAAACCTTTATGACAGGTCAAAAACAATTCGATGTTATAATTTTCACGGAAACTTGGCGCATAAGGGATCTAAATATGTTGGATCTAGATGATTATGTAGCTTTCTATAATAAAGGAGATTATAATCAGAATGACGGTGTGGTTGTGTATGCAAGAAAAAAATATGTTAGTCAACTGAATTGAAAGTTGAGATAAATGCCATTTACAGACCACATGGTATAAATCCCAACACATTTAACCAAAATTTGTTACAACTACTAGAAAATAAAAGACACGATGATTTCTCACACTTTATTGTTGGAGATATCAACATTGACATCAAAAGCGACACTGATATGAGCCAGGAATATTTAAACATTATGAGCTCAAATGGATACCAGTGGCGGCTCGTGCCGCCTATATTTGGGTAGGCGGAATCCTGTGGCGTAGCGTGACTAAATGTTGTTGGTTCAGAAGGCGCCGCAGGCAAAGCGGCGCAGGCGAAAAATTTCGTGGTTGTATTTCCCCTCCTTTATAATTAATTTTCCCTCATTTCTGGTAGGGGAAGTTCCGTTCTATAGTAAGGGATATTTGGGCTGAGTTTGATTCCACTTGCTCTTCGATTTGATTCTTTGTTTTCAGTTTTTTAAAATAACTGAGAATAGTATTTCCTGCTGGAGCAGCTCTTTTCTCCGATCCCTGAGACATTTCACATTCCAATTCTCCATATATTGGAGAACTAAACAACTCTACAACACAACACAACAGAGGGAAAAAAACAACTTTAACTTTAATCTTAAATAAAGAGTCTGTAGACCCCCAACCTCACGGGTCCCCGGGCTTCGCCTCGAATTGTTCTATTATAGTTCCGCCACTACGCCGCAGGCGAATTTTTCGTGAGATTTCTCCTCATTTATAAATAATTTCCCCTCATATCCAGTAAGTGGAGAATGCGCAGCAGACAAATCATTGTTCGAGACCCTGCCCAAACTTTGACTAATAATTTATATTGCGGTCATTTTATTTCAATTTTGAAATATTACAAAGAATGTATCTTGATTGCAAAAAATAAGGCCTCCTCCTCCCCATACAGCCTTCCTGAACCTCACCATACACTAATATTATCATAGAAAAAAAAAGAATTTATTTTTTATAAATTAGATTTATTCTCCTATCCTTTAGAAGCGAAAATTTCTGGATTATATCAGCTTCAAAACTTTCACTGGCCTGGATTTTAAGAAACAATTCTTTTTCTATAGCTAACAATGCCAGTGAAGACAAACGTTCATTTCTCATAGAGTTACGACTGTATGTTTTGATACGTTTAAGGCACGAGAAATGACGCTCAACAGCGACGCTTGTGACGGGAATCGTGGCAATCAAAACAAACATTTTATAGGCCTCAGAAAATATTTGTCGAAGTTCGTTATTGACCAGGTTTTGTAAAATTGATTCTAAATTTAACTTTTCGAATTGTTCATCCTGATAGATAACAGACAACTCATTTATTAATCTTTGTTTATCAAAAACATCTTTATAAAAATCGACCAAACCAGTAACCAAATCATGGGGAAAGTTATTATTAAAATGTTTAAATTTTGACGAGTCAGCTAACGCAAAAAATGTCATTTGTGACAAATCCGCAAATCGCACCTCTATTTGCGTTACGACGTTATCTAAGATTTCATAAAATAGAATACGCAATGAGGCTTTTTTGTTATCTGGAATAGCATCAGATATTCTAGCTCGTTTTTGTGCAGGTGGTAAGCACGCAGATTTATTTATTCTACCCTCCGCTTTTTCAAAAATCTTGTTGAACTTCTCTTCAGTTCTCAGCAGTTTTATGCGATCCCTGGCAGAAAAAACTTGATTTTTGCAGTAAGTTATATCCAAAGACTTTTTTTGTAAAATGTCAAATAATAAATCGGTAATATCAAATATATTTTTGAAAGCAGCCGTTAAAAATGAAAATTCAATATCTTCTAAAAAATTTAAGTAGCCCCTTGCGCCAAAAATGGACTCTTTTCCTGATGACGTATCGTTAATAATTTCAGTAAAAACTGTACGCAAATTTTCCCACTCTGAATCTATGATATTGATGGTTTTAGAGCGGGAGGACCACCTTGTTTCCACAGAGGAAGGAATTCTCCTAGCCATTACCGAATCTAAAACAAATGTTCGTTTCGCTGATTGATTAAAAAATCCCGGTAATGAAGTAGCGCTGGCAAAATAGATACGACAGCTTTTAATGCTTTTTGTTCCGTCTTGCAAAACTAAATTTAATCTATGAGCGCTGCAGTGTGTAAATGAAGCGTTTGGTGCATCAGATTTGATTTTCATCTGTAAGCCATTTAATGAACCAGCCATGACACTCGCACCATCGTAACACTGACCAACTAACTTGGCTTTATAGTCAAACGGACGCAAAACCGCCGATACCAGTTCGTACATTGCAAGAGCAGTTCTATCTTGGCTCACGTCATAAAATCCTAAAAATCTTTCTTGAATTTTTCCCGATTCATTGACAAAACGAACCGAAATTGCACACTGCGATTTTTCAACTATATCGGTTGTATCATCCGCCTGTACCGCAAAAAAAATAGAATCTTTAATTTCCCGGTTAATGTGTTCCATAAGATGCTCGGAAATGCATACAATTAAATCATTCTGAATAGTTTTAGATAATCCCGAAAATATGTTACCAATTTTTTTCAAGTGTTCTTGCATCTCCACATCGCGTTTAATCAGAACCTTGAACAATTCTTTGAAATTTCCAACGTTTGAAGATTCATTTTTCTCGTTATGTCCCCTAAATGCCAATTCTTGCTTTGCAAGTAAACATGTTACGTCTATTAGATACATCATCAAATTTCTATTTTTTCGAACGTCTTCGTTATAAAGTTTTAAAGAAAGAGCGGTTTGAATTTGAAGAGCGTCTTTTATCGTTGAAGAATTTGTCTGTAATCGTTTTAAAGTCAAGTAACTGCTCAGATGTTCTTTAGAGCTGTCATGTTTTCTAATACTTGCAGACAAATTTTTCAAATCTGTATATCCTTGCAGTACCCAAACGTTATTTCTTCCTTTCGCGAGCAATAAACAGGGCCAACAAAAAAGGCTCTGTTTATAGAAACTACCGCATAACCATCCGTGGCTTTTATACCATTGGGTGTTAAAAGTGCGAGAAAAATGTTGCCCTTGTTTTTTATCCGGTTTCAAAATGTCAAGTGAGGGTGTAGGGCGACCTACAGCGATTATTTGATTTCGATCTTCAACCTTAAGCCTAGAAAACGGTTCCTCCAATAAGGAACAAATAACGTCATGAGCTGGCAAAGTCATTTTGAAAATAAAAAGAACTTACGTAAAAATGCCAAAAATAAATAATGAATATCCTGAAAAAACGACAACTACTAAACAAACTAAACTCTACCTCTATGTGTGGACAAATCCTGTCCCAAAAAATGAAAATATCAAAACAGAAATTCTAATTTACTAATTTCTAAAACTTATCTGATAATCTGTGATTATATCAATAATTGTAGTGTAGTTATCCAAATCTTGGCAAAATCACAAAACACCGCCACCTGATAAGAACAATACAGTCTAATTTAGTTTGGTTTTTCTCGGGCTCAAGGCCTAGGATGGATAATCGCAACCGATATCTCCAATAACGACTATTTATTGCAGTCATCACTGCAATTGCATAAAAAAGAGTATAGATAGAATAATGCTCGGGCTAGCTTTTTTATGCCAAAAGTGTTTTTAAAAAAGTTTGATAATCTGTATTGATGAATCAATTCATATTTGCTAGATGGGTAAAGAGTATCGACTGTCGTTTTTATACGTTTCAATCGTCTCATCCCTATGCTTCATGCTTCATGTCATTGTGGGATGACCGTTTCGCGCGTCGACACCGAAAACACGCGACGAAGGCGGAAATCGATTCGCCTATATTTTCCTTATATTCGCCGTTGCCCCACTCTCAAGATTACCCCTTCTCATGTGCATAAAATACCACGCGGGAACAGAGAGAAAAGGCAACCGGGACGGCCGCTTATTTTGAATGCACCAGCGGTCAACGGCTAGGACCTGGTCCTCTTGTGGGTGTTTAGGAATGAGTTTCGCACCACTGGTAGGTAGAAGTAATGAAGAATATAATAAGCATTGTTTTTAAATGGAAATCTTCTTGATTAATTGTGATTCAATTATTCAGTTCACAATAATAATTTATTTTGGTATTTACTATTTACTGCGGTGAGGCGGCGCCTACCTTGCCTACCCCGACCAGCCGCCACTGATGGATACATCTCTCTAATAAACTCCTTCACTCGTATGCAGAATGGATCGCACAGTTGCATCGACCATATCTTTCTCAGATGTCCTCGAAATTTACTATATCAAGATGTTGAATCATTTTTGTACAAAACGGATGTCACCGATCACTTTCCAATTATTGCTTCCATTAGTCTGGATGGGATGTCAACGCCGAAGACGCCTAGAAATAGAGAGATAGAATTATTGATTACCATAGACTGAGTATCCTATTAGAAGGTGAAGAATGGAATAACATATATAATACTGGCAACATAGATTTGGCTTTCACCAATTTTGTCACCGCTTTGAAAGCCCATATATTTAACTGTACTACCAGAAAAGTGAAAAAGATAAAACAAAGAAAAAGACAGCCCTGGATAACGCAAGGGCTCATAAATTCCGTCATGCATAAACAAGATTTATGTAAAAAACACCATCGTAACCCTGAAAATATACAAACTAAGAGAGAATACAAACATTATAAAAATCGACTAAAGAAACTGTTAAATGAGGCAAAGATAAACTACTACAAAAACAAAATCTCAATCGATCGTAAGGACTCCAAGGCGCTCTGGAACACTGTCAATGAGATCACAAACAATAACAAATCTTCAAGACATATAACAGAAATATTAAATGAAGGGGTGAAAATAAGGGACAAAAAAGAGATATCCACAAATATGAATGAGTTTTTCTCTCAAGTTGGTTCGACCCTAGCAAACAAAATCACAAGGCAAAATAGAAACATATTTAAAAGAAAAATAAATGGCTCGTCTATATTTCTGGAACCTACTGATGAGAGGGAGATACTCAATAGCATAAAAAGTTTAAAAAATAACAAATCTCCGGGTTGCGACGACATTACCACAGAAACACTAAAGAATATAAGTTCATCCATTATCCCTTAAAATACTTGATTAATAAAATTATAGAAACAGGATATTTTCCTAACTGTTTAAAAAAAGATCTTGTTATACCTGTGTTCAAAAAGGGAGAAGCAACTGATATGTCTAATTATAGGCATATCACAATCATCTCATGTATATCCAAAGTGGTTGAAAAAATAATAAAAACAAGACTGGTTAGTTTCATTGGGAAACATAAGTTGTTATCTAAAAAACAATTTGGATTCCGAGAACAAACCTCCATTGACGATGCTGTGGTTTATTTGACTTCAAAAATACATGAAAGTGTAGATGACAGCAAGTGCATTATTGCTGTTTTCTTGGACTTAACAAAGGCGTTTGATACAGTTGATCACTCTATTTTAATGGATGTCTTGGAGGAAAATGGTATTCGCGGAAAAGCTTTAGACCTGTTCAAATCTTACCTGCACGATAGATGCCAGATAGTGGATATTGAAGGAGTTCGTGGAGAGGAGCGGAAGTTGACTTATGGTATTCCCCAGGGCACCGTACTCGGTCCGGTACTGTTCACCCTTTATATAAACAGTTTGCTTGAGTTGCGAAGTGAAGGACTTATCTCTTCCTACGCTGATGATACAGTCATTATTTATGAGGGCAAAGACTGGAACGATGTCCGAAGTATTGCTGAAAACGATTTGAATTGGTTGAAACTATGGTTTGATGAAATGTCACTCACCATAAATTTTAAAAAAACTACGTTTGTGCATTTTAGCTGTAACCAATGTAATGTACCAGATTATGAATAATTAAACATCGAAAATGGAAAAACACCTATAGAGATTGAACGGTCAAACCATGTTAGATACTTAGGACTCGATATCGATTGTCATCTTAAGTGGGATTATCACATAAAAAATGTAACAAAAAAATTAAGACAGATTCTATTCCGATTCCGACAATTGAAAAAAATCCTAGACATTCCGGAACTAATTAAAATCTACCATGCATTAGTTGAATCTCATATTCAATATGGGATAATAGCATGGGGAGGGACATACACAAAACACATCAAACAATTAGAAGTAATTCAAAAACATTTTATCAAAATCATATACGATAAAAATAAAACTTACCCCAAGATGAACTCTTTGAACATAGCAAACTTCCAGATGTTAGACAGATGTATGTATTCAGGGTACTCGTACACCAGTTTAAAAACAAATCAGAATTGCATAATATTGATCACAAATACGACACCAGGCTTAAATCAAAACTGCATACCGCCACAGCTAAAGTGAACAAAACACTGACACAGAGATCCTACTGGTTCTTAGCACCACACATTTTTCGGTATTTGCCGTGGAGTTTGAAAAATGCATCTAGTCTAAGCATATTCAAGCGAGAATTAAAAGAATGGTTGTATTCCCGACCAAGATGTGAAACGCGCGATATGGTCGAATTGAAATTCTGTAACGATTAATTATTGTGATATTGTGGAATAAAAAAAAAAAAAAAAAAAAAACTTATAAAACTGTATAAATTATATATGTTGTCAGATTGTATTGTTATTTTATATTTTTCTTCATATTTTTCTAGTGAGACTCATCATATTTAGTTCTATCAATGTTTTCTAGCTCAATATGTTTCTTTAGGTTTCTTAGCTTTTAGTTTGATGTTTCAAGTACATACCTACATATATGCCTGTTTCATATGCATTATTTATTTATTATATTTATTATTATATTTATATTTCATCAGACATTTTGGATGTACCATTGAGCGGATAAAATTGGAGTATTT